>PVKN010013233.1:0-20102 GCA_004027915.1 Capromys pilorides | reverse complement strand
ACAGCTATCAAAGGTTAATTTTAAGAAAGGGTTTTGTATCTGAACAGGAAATGTTTCTGGCATTGAATCTTCCTGCTTTTCTAAAAATCAAATGAGACAAAAGTGACAGGCGCTGAGCTTCCCAATGGGAGCTTCATCCTGCTCCACCAGCGTAGAGGAGCGGAGCCCAGCAGGAGGCCAGGCTGGCATACAGGGCGAGGGACAGGCCGGTGTGATGGAGCGGCAGGTCCAGAGGCCCTGGCGGGACCACTGTCCAGTAGCAGCTTCCTTGTCAGGCGTGCAGAGACCCAGGATGGAGATCTACACAGGGGCCGCCCTGGTGGCCTCCCAGCTGCCTCAGAGGCTCCGTCATGACCTCATTTCCACCTTTGCTACACCAAGTCAGGGAACCAGCCTTCTTTACAACTGAGCACGCACATCTTCGAAGCACAGGGAGAAATCCAGACTCAGCCATGCGGGGAGGCGGGCACAATACCATGGCGCCGAGTGAGCAGCTCTGGCCCCGTCTATTTCCTCCAAGATAGAGCAGAAGACTTTGGCCCACAGGTTCCATCGCCCATTGTTTAGAACTGACAAGGGGTGTACACACACACACACACACACACACACACACTCGGTCTTCACCAAACGTCATCAACCAAGTAGGGGACAGGAACCGCACTGAGCTGCGTGGCTGGTGTCCTCGAAGCTCCCCAGGAGGCAGGACTAGCGGTCAGAAGCCTGCTTTGTGCTTCATCCTGCAACCGCATGGAGGTCTCAGACTTTCCTGCCCAATACCCAGCATAGATGTCCTCCAAGCCTGTAGGGGGCGCTAACCAAAGCCCACAACTCCCTTTAACCCTCTCAGGCAAGATCAAGAGAAACAGGTGCTCCTGTTGCCTGGAGCCTGGGACAAAGGGTGCAGAAGCGCGCTGTGTGCAGAGCCAGCCAGGGTCACCCTGCCCAAATGCACCAAGAACCCCAGCTATCCTGGGGTGGGAGCTAGCCGGTGGGAAGAGCCCTGTGGCAGGAGCTGGGCCTTCTGACTGCTCAGACAGCATCCTCAGCACCCTCAGAAATGCCAGGGCCAGGCAACAGGAGAGCCTGTTTCTCTTGATTGTGTCCCCCACCAGGAAGCTGTCATGCTGACCTCTGTGACTGTGAACCTGAGTCAGCACTGGAGTGCAGACAGCTGCTGAGCAGCTGACCTTGGCAGAGGAGGGTACCCCCTTTTATCAGAGGGCACGATGGTGCCAGAACCCTTACAGGGACCAAGGGAGGCACCACCACAGGAAAACGTGACCATGGGGCAGGCAGAGGAGCGGGACCCTGTCGCCTGGAGGACAGAGAAGGGGCCATGAGCCCCGGGCTCCCGCGACCTCTGAGAAGCTTGCAGGGGTCACTGGGCCCAAGGAGACCTGGATGGAAGAAGCGCAGCCACTCTCAGGCCTCCCACCCCCAGAGACAGAACGTCACAAGACAGTGTCCAGGCCTTGAGCTGCTAAAGGTGAGGGGACTCATTACAGCAGCCCTGGGCAAGGCACAGGGAGTGACCAGTCAGGAGCCAGTGGAGCAGGCTGTGCACAGGAAGGTCGAGACCTGCACCCAAGCCCGGGTGACTCCGGCAGCCCTCAGTGCCTCCAAACACCCTCTACCCGTGAGGACTCAGGGCTCATTTTATTATTTAATTGTTCTCACGGGTACACCTCTTGGGGAGCAGGGATGTAACCTGAACACAGCTTCGTTCTTTTTAGTTCCCTGCCCCTCCCCCACCTCTTGGGCCCCTTCCCACTTACACACGCCCTGTCTCCCTGTCTCCTGTTGTTCATCTCTTATGTTTTAATCGCGCAGACTTTGGATTTCTCAAATGGGGAGGTCAGGTGACACTTAAGTTCCTGTGTCGGATTCAGCATCGCAATCTCTGGGTATATCCACTTTCCTACAGATAACTTGAGCATGCCCTTCCTTACGGCAGAGTGGTGCTCCCTTCCTGTGAGATGAGGCACAGGTTGGCCTGAACACCCTAAGTTGTTCACCCAACTGCACCATCACAGGAAAACGGACCCCTGTTTTCCACAGAACCACATAATCTTCATCACTACATTTCCTGATGAATTGATAAACCACAAGGTAGTACTCCTCGTGAATCTTTTTGGGACCCAGTTTCCAAGTACCCCAAAACATTACACATTCCTGGCAATGTGTTGAACATACATGGTTAAGTGAAAAGAGCAAGATATTTAAAATAATATTCTGTGTATGATATTAACATTAAAGATGATAATAAACGTGTACGTGTGAGCATATTTACCTTCAGCCCAGGTAGACGAATGTCAAATTATAAAAAATCATGTTGGGTTTGTCACTCACTTCTGCTTCATTTAATTTTTTTTTATGACGAGCACATGTGTAGTTTTTCTTTGGGGGAGGAAGACAGGGTCTCACTGCGTAGTTCAGGCTCCACGGATCTCACTTTGCAGCCCACACTGACCTCAAGCTTGTAGATCCTCCTGCCTCAATCCTCCCGCCTCCGCCTCCACAGCGCTGGGATTACACTGTGTACCACCACGTCCAGCTGTGTACAGCTTTCTGCAATTTGAAAAACAACAAGGATATTTAGCAGCAGGAAGTAGAACACACAGCTCCTTCCGGAGCAGCTTGAGATGCTCTCTGCGTAGCTGAGATGATCTGAGAGAAGGATCTGAGGATGACATTGTCAGAGAGTCTCTGGGGCCACAGGAGAGTGAAGAATCAGCCGGGCCTGAGCGGCACAAGCTGGTGAGGCTCCCGATAGCCCACGACACGCTGACTGCTGCTTGTGACACTTCAGCATGGATACAGCGTTAATATTTTATGTCCTGCTATTGTTTTCTCTGTTTATGAGTTTCCACAGCCTGAACAAAGGAGTCAGAGTCTAGGACATGAAAGCGCACAGCTAAACTCAGATTTTCCTCTGATGTTGGAAGTCCAGATGTGGGGAAACGTGTCTGGGGAGGAGGGGGCGCTGCTGCTCGCGTCTGACCGGCTCTCACATTCGGAGGCTGCGTGTGGTGCTATTCAGAAGCACAGAGTGGTACTGGGAGCAGCGAGAGAGCGCTCAGCCCTAGCAGAGCTCCGGCTCAGGGTCTGCGCTGCAGAAACACAAGCAAGCACCAAGCTCCAAGGAGTCGTGACCTGCGCTGGTGGAAGTCCGGGAGCAGTGGCACAGGGGGAGCGGGGGCGGGGCTCTGGCAGGCCGGGTCCTGGGGCAGGCCCTGGGCCCACCCTGGTTTTCCTTCACAGAAGAGGAAAGAATCTCCAAATCTCAGAATCTTTCTGGAAACATCTTCGCTCCAGGGTTTAGAACTCAGCCCACTTTCTCTTTGCCTTTAGGATTTGATCTTGAAAAACGTTTTCTATGTACTGCATCAAGTCATCCGGAAAACATGCAATGAGGGAGGAGGGCAGGACAGGGGAGGTGGTAGGGGGTGAAGACGATCTTGGTGCCTCATGCCCACGCAGGAATCTGCTAACACTCCTTAATCTGCATAATCGATAACAAGAATTTCATAAAAGAACTGGCAAAGGAAAAGGAAGCCAGAGGGCCGCCCGCCCAGCTGCGGGACCGCGGCCTTCCCAGGGCGGCTGGCCTCCAGAGGCTGCCCGCCCTCCACTCTGCCGCCCAGCGAGGCTAAGACTGGAGCAGATCCTCGGGCCTTGCCAGCTCTCGCCTCTTTCCAGGCCTTGAATTCTCCTGGGCTCCTTCCCAGCAGCTCCAGGGAGGGGCGCACACTGCCAGGGCGGGTGCTGGCTCTGCTGGCATCTCTGAGACAGTCACACTCAGAATAGCTCACGGGCGGCGTGCAGCATACAGCGGCCAGCCACCCGGAAGTGACGCTGCACGCGGCCGCCAGCCAGCCGGAAGTGACGTCCTACTGTTGTCTGCAACCTGACAGCCTCTCTTGCGCTGCGGTGGCCGTGTGGATTCCTGCTGACAAAAGCAATGTCCTTGAAGACGGATCTGAGATGGAGCTTCCGCTGCTGGCCTGCCACCTAGAGTAACAAATGCTGGCGTTTCCTGTCACTCCCTGCTTGTGAAGGGCACCAACCCACGGAGGCATGGTAGTCAGAGTACCGGAAGTGGCCTGCCGCTCTGCCCGCCGATGCCTGGCCCAGGCTCGGGCGTCGCAGGGAGGGTGATCTCCTCCACTTCGCCCTGTCACGCAGTGTCTCATCTCGGGGACGCCAAGGAGCCAGTGCTTGAAGCTCAGGACAGAGGCAGTTGGAGCTACCACTGGGACATCTGGAGCCCCGTGCGGGGGCTGTGGTGCTGAGACCCAGCCCGGGCCGGTTGTAGCAGGGGCTCTGCAGGCTGCAGGAAAGCCCCAGCAGGCCAGAGCTGGTGTGGACTTCACCGGGCCCAGCCATGGTCCCCGCTGACGCAGGCAGCTGGTTCCTGAGAGGGACACACGTCTTCACAGGGCTCACAGTCTCGCCGAATCAGCCCCTGAGAGCAAACAAGGAAAACTCAGGAGAACGGGAACACTGAAGTGCAGCTCTGAGAGAGCTAGAGAACAAGGCCAATACCAGATCCGCACAGCTCGGGACAGGGAAAGGAACCGGAAGGCTCGGTCGCGGAGGCCTGTGCTCTCCCACCCTGGCCACACTCGCAACACAGAACACTGACCCAGTGTCCTGGAGCCCACCCAGCGGACGCGGCGCGCTGGCCTTTGGGTGACCAGCTCTCTTTATACTGCAATCGGATTTACCCACATTCCTGAGTCCCCCCACAGAGTAATCTTCTTTCTGAATGACCTGACTCACTACCTTCCTTTCTACTTCACTTTTACATGTGTGACCACGACCTCACCTCTGCCTCTTGCAAAGCCAGCATGAAGCAAATAACTTCCTAACAACCCACATACTACATAGTAGACAGATGGACAGACAGGAAGGCAGACAGACATACAGACAGATAGACAGACAGACAGACAGAGTGATCTATCTACATGGAGAACATTTAAATAAAAAAAACATCTACTACACTGAATGATCCATTGCCCTGAATCCCCTCAAAATGCTGCAAATACACTGATGACCCTGTCCCCGTCTACAACAGCTCTGGAAGTCTTCTTCATGGATGCCTTCGACCGTTCTGTAGTGAGCGCCCCAGTGACCTCAATCAGTATCAGGGGCTTGCCCACACCTGGAAAGAGGATGAGCTGCTGGGTGGGGGGAGGGGCCACACAGTGATTGCCACATGCCCAGGAGCTCCAAGGAGGAAAGGGGGAGAAGGTGGGACCAGCTGTTTGGTTGGGAGAAGGGGCAGAGTGGGAGATGAGGCGTGGTGGCGCATGCCTGGAATTGCAGCACTGGGGAGGCTGAGACAGGAGAATCACTACGAGTCGGAGCTGCATAGTGAGACTCTGTACCAAACAACTAAATAAAAGTTTTTTAAAAATTGTGAAAAAGAAAAAAAAAAAGAAAGAAAAGAAATAGCAATGTTCCTCTCTGTGGCTTTTTTTTTTGTGGCCAGCTCAGCCCACCCTGGGGGCAGGGCTGGCGCAGCATGTGGTGCTGGGGATTGAACTGTGGTCCCTGTGCGCTTGCCTAAGCGTGCCTGAGCAGGCGCGTTAGACCACTAAGCATTCTCACCGGCCCTCTCTGTGGCTTTTATCTTGGCTCCAAAGACAACACTCTGATCTTGTT
The DNA here is from genome assembly GCA_004027915.1 of Capromys pilorides. Lineage (NCBI taxonomy): Eukaryota > Metazoa > Chordata > Mammalia > Rodentia > Capromyidae > Capromys > Capromys pilorides. The sequence goes on along the minus strand of PVKN010013233.1, from coordinate 14,435 downwards.
CCACAGCACGCCCACACAAACCCCCCAAACCGCCATGGTCACCCATACCTTCTCCCCTGCTCTTCTCCCCGCTGCATGCATGGATGGTGGCTTGTGCATGGGCACTGTGCAGGCCCTCGCCGCCTGTCCCCTCCAACTTACACTCCCCAGTCAGTGCCACCACACTGTGCCCAGGCTGCTCGTTCTAAAATGATGTTTACCTCTCCCGCTTGCATGCCTACCAATATCACACCCAGTAGTTACTGTGCGATCTTGGGACTGTATATCTTTAAAATTATATACAGGCTATAAAAGACTTTTTAAAAAATAAAATAAGCTTGAAGAGGTGTGTCTCCTTTCCTTCTCTGTTTAGGATTTTTATAGCCAAATGGCTGGATTGGTGCACAAGAGCCCATCCTCCAGGTCTGCTCCCTGGTTCTCTCCTCATTCTCCGGGACCCCACGAGGTCAGCGTCCTCTCACTTGACCTCCTGCCTTCAGAAGCCTCTGCCTAGGATGAATTCCAGCTGAGCCCCGGACGCTGCCTCCAAAGCCACACCCAAGCTCTCCAGGGAGCGGCCTATCTGGTGCTCTGTACTGCCTTCCCATGTGCCACAGCTTCCTTAATGTCACCCCCTGCCCAGAGAGATGCCTGGCAGTGCCCGGCCGCCCCACCCTCAGCGTCCAGCAGGGGACTCGGTTTCCCCACCAGGACCGAGTTGCCTCACCCACCAGGCCTTGCAGCCGCCGGAGCCAGTGGCTGTTTCTCTTGCTTCCAACCACAGAGTCCTGCAGGGCCGAGCCACCACCTGAGCTGGCTGAACAGCCCCACTTGCGTTCATTGCAGTTATTTGTAAAATGCAAAATTGAAGGAAGCAAAACCACAAGCCTCTCCCACATCCTCAGCAAACGGGTTCTTGGCTTGCCATGCAAACTTGCTTTGTACTGTGAAAAAAATCAAAAAATATGGAAAAGAGACTGAAAATCACACTCTGCGGTGTCTAAGGAAATACATTCTGTTCGCTTTGCTAAATCTAGCACAAATACACTTGCGAAGTAGAGAAACCATCTCAAGATAGGCTCAAGTTGGCTGTTCTGTCCAGAACATTAACTGTACCGCTGTATATTTTCATCCTGTTCATCTTACCCTAATTTCTCTGGTTCTGATAAAAATACTACTGATATCAAGTGTACTTTATTCTTTCTTGACACTGCTTGATGAAATTGGATGTGCTCTATTGCCTATACGTGGGTGACTCGGGAGTCTTGATGGCTCTTGGGGACAGCGTCTTCTGGAAGCACAAGCCTGTATGTACTGCTGATGCAGCTTTCCTTAAATGATGCATCTGCCAAAGCACAAGAGCAATGCAACCACAGGCAAAGCGCAGCGTCGCGTCACCTGCTTCCTCTGTGGAACGTGCGCCATCCCCATCCCCAGGTGCTGCGGATGCCCGCTCCCCTCCCCCCACCCCCACCCCCTTGCCCCTGGTCCGTCTCTGTTCCACAGGACTCAGTCTGACCTCAGCAGGTACCTGTGCTGAGAGCCAGCGCAGAGCCAGCATCCTGGAGTCCAGGGGTCCTGAGAACCTGCAAGCCAGCGGTGGCCCAAAATCTGGTGGTCAGGTGAGGCAAGAGACTCTCTCTCTGGCCAAAGCTGGCGCAAGAGCATTTGGGGTGAAAACTCTGGCAGGTACCAGCTGCAGATGGGCGAGGGGCTCCCGACACCTGCACAGCTGAACCCCAGCCCACAGTGCCCTGATTTCCTGCCATGGGGCCACCCCAGGGCTGCTAAGCAGATGGGACATGACAGTGGGGTGCAGCCAGGCCCTCTGCAGTTAAGGGATGGGAGTGGGGGATGGGGACCACCCTGGCCTGCTTAGTGGGGACAGAGCACCTGGGAGAATCATCTAAAGGATGTCAGGACATCACATTGGTCCCTAGGGTGGTCGTAACAAACTGCCCTGAACAGATGCTTAACATAACAGGAGCTGCTCCTCTCCCAACTCCCAAGCCAAGGTGTGGCCAAGGTGCCCTGTGTCCAAGGCCTTCTTCCTGCATCCCGTGCTGGGGGCGGGGCTTGCACCCCTTGGCTAGCGGACACCTCTCCTCCTGGTCGTGATCGCCCTGTGGTCTTCTCCCTCTGTGGTTCCACGCTGACCCTGTCTGCCCATGTCTTTCCCCAGAACTCTCTAAGCTAACAAGGCCCTAGATCGAAGGAGACCCACGTGCAAGTGCCGGGCAAGGCTTCAGCGTGTCTTTCGGCAGGACACAGTCCGCCCCACAGATGCAGCGCTTGGCTGGTGGCAGCATGGCAGGGACACCAGCCAGCGGCTGGGCTGGGAGAAGCAGAGTTTGAATCCCAAGAGGCTCCAGAGAAGTGGCCCTGTCTCACGTGCCTTTGGGCTTTGGCTGCAGTGGAGTCTAGCCAGAGGGACGTGGGGGGCAGCTGGTGTGGGCGGGTGCTCTGCTGCCTCCCTGCTCCTGGGCATCCTGCGGGGACCCTCTGACTCTGGGGTGGGTCGCCCCTGAGCCAAGCGTGAGAGGCCGGATTCCAGACTCTCACTGGGAGAGTCTGTTCATTCCTTTCCCAAGAGACAAATTCCCAACAGCTGTGCCAAAAACCAAAAGCCAAGCCTAAGCTGCTTCTATCTCTTCTAGAAAAGAGACACAGGCTGTGGTACTTTTCATCTCAGAGAGGCCTCGTCCCCACTTCAGGCTGGTTGTGGGTGTGGGTGTGGGTGTGGTGGGCTTCTTTCCAGCTTCGCTAGGTCACTCTGACCTTTGAACCTGTGCTTCACAAGCATGCTTGAGCTAAGGGTGTGCTACCTGCCATGTGGCCCTCAGGGACGGTGACCAGGAAACTGAAGACAGCTTCCCAGAGCACAGGAGAACAGGGAGCTTCCTGCAGCCCACATGGCTGTGGTCTTCTAAAAGCAGTGGCATTCCGGTCAGCCGTGCCGAGCTGCAGGGAGAGGGCAGGGGGTCAGCGAGAGGGGACAGCCAAGGTGGCACCAAGAACAGGTGCAGGACCAGAGCTCATGTGTCTGTCATGCTTTTACCTTCAAATGGTTCTGTCCTTGCAAGGAACCACAGGCACTGCCCCATGGGGATGAACACAGTGGATGGGACCACAGTGGCCCATATCCAAGGGGAGCCTCAATCTCAGTGGTCATAGGACCGCTCCCTAGGACGTGACCAGCTTCCCACGCAGGGCAGGAAGGAGGCAGGACCAGGAACACAAAGGCACCGCAGCAAGGGAACTGCTGCAGGATCAGTGCCAAGGCGGGCTGTCCAAGCCGGTCGACCTGGCCTAACCTGAACCTTAGGCAGGGCCGATGCCCTGTAGAGGCTCCAGGGACCTCGAGTCTCTACGCCTTTCCCAGCACTCTGGCTCCACCCTCCATCCCACAGCCTGCGGCACTGTGTGTTGCCCTCCAGCGAAGCCAGGCTCTGCGCCTGTGCTAGGGGCAGCTGGCCGGCCGTGTCCACCCCTGCTGCTTGCCCAGCCAGACGCAGTCATAGGTCCTGGAGCCAGGACGGGGACACCAGAAAGGAGTACTACCTGCCCGCAGTTCTCAAATGCAAGCCCCTGCGCCAGGCTCTCACCAGCCCACTGGATCTGTGAAGTGACAGAGGAAGAGGGGCTTCCCTGGGCCACCCGCATTACAGTGGTTGAGAGCCCTCCCCAGCCATCGCGCTGCTTGAGAGAAGCCAGCGCCAGCCAGGAGAGGCCCCGAAAGGCAGCGCAGCCACCAGCCGGCAATTCCTCACTTCCCGTGAGAGACTCAGACAACTTCTGTCCCAAGTTAGGTCACCACCTGGCTGGGGGACGAGAACCCATGTGCTCCAAGGTACAAACAGGGAACTCCTACCCGTTCAGGGGTGCACAGAGGGCCCCTCACAAGGAGTTGCCCTCCAAGGGGGGACCCTGTGGATCCTCCTCCAGCACCACCCTGGCACCCCCTTTACTTCTAGACCTGTCCGGACTCAAGTCTCAGCAGGTCTATATGTAAAGGTGCAGGGGCTAACGCGGTTCTCAGGCAGTAGTTTGAGTGTCAAAGTGTAGGCAGTGCCTGTGAGACTGGGTGGTATAGAATGGGACTGAGCTGTGATTGGACTCCCCCGCCCTTATCCAGGGGATACCATGGCACACTGACACCCAGGGACCCCATCAAATGCTGCCACAGGAATCGTGAACCTTCAAGCCACTAGAGTCTGATAAATTCTCTGCGCAGCTGAGAAACAGAAGGAAGGAAGGAAAGGGGCTTCATTTTCTTTGAGGACCTGGGAGAGAATGTGGGGAAGGATTAGGAGTTGATTTTCTCTAGGTTAGACAAAGGGAGGCTGAGGCAGTTATGGCCTTTTGCCAGGGGTGGAGTTTGGAGAGCATGTTTAAACACACCTGAGGGAGCTGACTGGGGGTCTTCCCTGAGGCAGTGAGAAAGGTGAAAATAAATTATGTCCTGAGTTGCAGCAGAAGGGCAGAGGTGGTCTTCTGTTTTAGGGGAACTGGCCATATTAGATGGCCACCATTTTATGATTTTAGCAATTCATACTAGGGCCAGAATCTATTAGAATTCTGAACCACAAAAGCACTTTTTCTTTTTCTTCCTTTTTTTTTTTAATGGCCAGCTCAGCCTGCCCCCTGGGAGTGGGGCTGGTGCAGCATGTGGTGCCAGGGATAGAACTGCGGTCCCTGCAGTTGCCTAAGCTTTCCTAAGCAGGCGCTTTAGACCGCTGAACCATCTCGCCAGCCCCCACTTTTTCATATTAAATCCCCAGTCTGAGGAATTTTCATTGTGGCCCAAACCAGACTAAAGTAACCACCAAAATAAAAATTGTGGGGCTGGGGAGATAGCTCAGGGCCGCAAGTGCCTGCCTGGCAAGTACAAGATCCTGAGTTCGATCCCCAGTTCCACAAGAAAAAAAAAAAAAAAAAAAATTAAAATCGTATTCCGCTTCAAGAAATTATCTTAAGGGATGTCCTCAGATATGCACTGATGACCAGGACCTGGAACAGTGCACAGAGGGCCCACGGGTTTGCTGGTCGTGGCCAAGCAGCAAGCCCTGACGGCCACCAAGGAGAGGCCGAGGACCGGGCAGCTGGTGCCTGCGTCCACGTGCATGAGAGCTCCAAGGACACACAAAGGCCAGCACAGCACTGGGGTGGGGGTGGGCTGCACCTGTAGCCCTAGCTGTATTTCACAAGCACGAGCCTGCAGCGCTGCTTGGATGCTGGTTCAGCAGAGGGTCTAGAAGAGGAGCATGCTGGGAGCCAGGGCACGTCCTCCACCAAGGAAAACGAGCCCCTGAAAGAGCAGCGCCAGGTGTGAGACCTGTCTCTGCTGGCTGCACAGCAGCGCATTTGTACAAACAAAAGACTGTTTAAGGTTAACAAGAGGAGCAGTAGCAAAACAGGTCGAAATCGATCCCTCAGACCCGCCAGGTAGATGGGAGTGTGCTGAGGAAGACCTCCGTGGACAGCAGGAAGTGGCTGTGACAGGAGTGACGGCTGCGTTTCCCACGGAGCAATTAGCATCCCAGGGGGGTGCACACATCTGAGGGGGAACCTGCAGTCACCTGGAGTCCCAGCCCTGAAGGGACAGGCTAACACTGACTGAAAACCCCGCCCTCCCAGGACGCAGCTGCCATTTCTGACGCAATCTGTAGGCCCTGTGCTAAGGTCCCTTGGGGATGCAGACGCTCCTGCCCGCATGTGCCCCCAGGTTAGCCAATGCCACAGGACAAACAGGCTGCCCAGAGGGCACCGTGACAATGTGTGTCTCCCACTAATAGCACCAGGGTAACACAGGGTCCTGGAAGGTCATCGGAGCACATGGGGAAGACACAGAAGACCCACCTTCTCCTGATTCGGCCCTATGTAGCCACTGAGGGAGGCTTGGGAAACAGCCAGAATCCTCCTGAGAAAGGAAGGCGGGAGGAGAGGAGGAAGGAGGGAGAGGGACGGAAGAACAGGAGGGCTGCTTCCCTGGAGCCCCAGCCTTGACAATCGGGACACCCAGAGTAGGCAGGTGAGGTCAGATGACTGCAGGGGAAGCAGCAAGACTGGACCTCCACAAGGTGTGGTGCGCTACGAGGCCGAGGGCCACACGGCCCGCTGCAGAAACAAGCAGCTCCAGTGCACACACCTCCTGCCACGGGAAGCTCCCTGGGACACTGCACCTCTCCGTAACTTCTGGGAATCCCTGCCCTGGAGACCTGGGCTCACAGCTGCTTGCTTGCTGGCCTGACTACGTGAGAAGCCTGAGCCCACTAGGGGCAGATGCAAAAGTGAACCCACCAAAAGAAACCCAGGGCAGGACAGCAGGGGCAGGCAGTGGGCACTGCCCATCAGCAGCTTTAGGGTGCCCGCAGGAGGGAGCCTCCCTGGTCTTGCATCATTATGGATGTTACGGTTGCTGTGGATTAGACCTAAGATGCCCCCAGATGTCACAAGAAGGCGATTAGATTACGGGGTGCTGCACACAGCCATGGATTCAGCCACTCCTCAGTTCAGAGTTGAATGTACTACTGGGAGAGGAGGCCTGGTCAGAGGTTGTCACCACGGTGTGGCCTGGAACTGTGTGAGCTCTTGTTCCCAGTTCTGTGCTTCTCTCTTTCTGGCCAGCATGATGTGAGCGTGCTCCACCCAGGGCCTTGGCCTGAGCTCTTCTGCCCTGCACCAGACCAACCATGGGCTGAACCTACTGGAAACTGAGCCAAAAGCAACCTCCCCTCCTTTAAGTTGCAGGTAGCAGATATTTGGGGAAAAGCTGATTAGTACAATGGCTTAGTGTCCCCAGAGGGCCCTGGGACTTAGAAAGATCAGAGATAGAGAGACAGAGAGGAGAAGGAAAGAGGGAAAGAAGAAACGAGAAAAGGAAGAGAGGCTGAGTGAAATTCTGCCCCTCCTGACCCAGAGAACAGCTTCCCTCTGGCCTGAGGACTGAAGAGGCCACGCCCACCACACCAGTTCACAAGACCTCGTGGTTGGTGACCTGCTGGCCAGGTCTTTCAGCCATGGGGATAACATGAAGTCTCTCCATGGAGCTCATGGAGGCACCTCGACCTCCTGTAAGGGTGACTACAGTCACCTCCCATGGTCACCCCTTGAGGCTGACAAGTATACCTCGTGGGCCAAGCATTGCAATGGTCAAACTACAGATGGCGGTGGGCTTGCAGGACAGCTGAAGGATCCTGCCCCGAGGCTTCTCACTGCAAAGTCCCCCAGAGAGGAAGGAGCTCGTAGGCTGGGTCTCAGCTCTCGAGCTCCCACGCCATGCTGCCACATGTGGTATGCTCTCTGATGCAGCAGCCCATGAGGCCCGTCTGAGCAACAGAAGAAAGCCGACAAGGTGAACAGACAGAGCCCATGGCCTCTGGGCTGGACCCTGCATGATGCCCACCCTTCAGCCAGCCACAGCCATTGGCCAGCCCGGAGATCAGGCTGTTGCCCCGCAGGAGTAGGACTGTGTGCTCTCCCGAGGGTGTTTACACTTCAGTGAGCATGTGCATCCCGCCCCGCGGTCTCCCCGAAGGACACCGCAGGTACACAGCTGTCCTCACTGGTGGCTCCTTCCTGCACTGTCTGATAATCACTGCGCATCCCCCGTCCTGCCCTCGGCAAGTCTGCAACCATGCAGCTTCTCCTGCCATGTCAAGGCGGTCCACCAGGACTCCTGCTTCTTCAGCTCCTGCTGCCTCCCACGGTACTGTCCCCATTAGCTTTATGCATGAGAGGGAAGTCAAATAATTTCTCCTCTCTGTGCAGACAGGCACGATGACAGTGTTTTGCCAGGCTTGAGCCTCTCCTGCGACTTACAGGCCATCTGTGCTGGGGAGAGCAGCAGCAGCACCATGGGCAGCCGCTGAGCTGCAGTGGATCTGGGAAGCCTCCCAACCCAGGAGCGGTGCCTGGTGACCAGTCAGCCATGTGGGGGCCGGGTGACGGAATCACAGAAGGCTCTGCTCACCTGGAACCCGAGCGCAGCCTTAAGAAAAAAATCTAGAGAGGAGATCCTAGGAGAGAGCCAGTGGAGCAGAAAGAGGAGGAAGGGCAGCCTGCAGCACAGGAAGAAGCCAGCCCTGGCAGAGGCTGGTCACACTGCAGTCCTGGCCTGCAGGCTGGGGTGTGGGCAGGCCTGGGCTGCTTCGCCCGCCCCCAGTGGGTGGGGGTTTCCACAGCAGCCCTGGAAATCCACCCACACGATGGCACCCAGGGAGTCGGGAAGGCAGCACCTCTCAGGGGTCCCTTCCTCCCTGGCCAAGGGCGCCTTCTCAGAGCAACCACTAGCTGTCTTCTGAACTTCTGACCAGAACAGAACGTGAGGTCTCCAGTGTGCTTATTCACTTCCAGGACCTGCTCTGAACGCTGTTTTGTTGGGCAACAACGGTTTTGCATCTAGGGTACCATTTGTGAGATCTTAGGCTGGACAGGGCTATGGCAACTAAATTTCAAGTGTCACCAGTAAATGGCGATTATACCAGCAATGATCAAAAAGTACAGTGGAGAACAGTGTGCCTAAGGAGAGTCACCTACAGGAAAACATCTCTCAAGCTTTCACAGAGAGTAGATTGATCAAGCAGTGGCAGTGACTCATCCAGATGGCTGACACTGACAGAAAACCTAAGAGATGCTATACATGTTTCCAAGGAAAATCTTGGGAGATTAACTGACCTTGCCAGATAGCAAGCTAAATTCATATGTATACAGGTCTTGCTTTAACTTGGTCTTAGCCAGCCAGCACAAAAGTGTAACCATGGGATGTGAAGGGTACTGCCACATTAACATGCTGGGCTGTAAAAGACTCAAGTCGCTAACAGCTTCTGATGAGGCCAGCTGTGCTGATAACTCACCACTATTATGGACTACCGGACTAGATAGGGTTACACACTGCCGAATTCAGGTACCTAAAATCTTTGGGCGGGCATTACGTGTGAAAAGATCCTCAGAAGGTCCTCCAAACACAGCTTCTCTAGCTGCAATGGAACACCCATCTCTGACACAACAAGACAAAAAGGGGGCTATGTTGAGGGCTGCGGAAACTGGGAAACTGGTCACGTGTGTGTAAGCAGGATTAGGCCTCGGTGTCTAAAGCAGACGAGCTACCTCAGTCCTGGGATGAGCATCCTGACTGGTTTGTCACACGTCACTAATTCTGCAGAGGTCACTGTTGCTGGGGGCAGAGTCGTCTCACCAATCAGGCAGAGTAGTCACCACCTAACCACCCATCGAAAAAAAAAAACAAAAACAAAAAACAAAAAACAGTGAAGGTTGAAACTTCAAATTTTCGTTTTGTAAGAGATGTATTGCCCGAGCTACCCTCAACGCACTCCCCCTCGCTTAGAATATACCTGGCCCATCCTTCTGGCTACTCCTCTTCCCTCAGTGTCTTCATGATCAAAAATCAGGTGAACGATGGTCCCACATGTCACCCAAAGGAAAGGCAAATTGGTAAAACAACTGGAGCATCTCCTCATCCACTTTATTCGCTGAAATCTGGCACCGTGGTAATTCTGGCTTTTTCAGTCAGAAAGATCATGAAAAGGAAACACTGACCCAACTCAGGACGCTGAGGCCGCTAGGACAGCACAACTGAAGTAAGCAGACGGCCTCGTCTACCTCATGTTCCCTGCCTGCTCAGACAGGCAAGGCATTCCTTCTCGTCACTGCTGCAACATGTTGCCACACGCCTAACACTGGGAACGCACTTCTATTCAGCTGGGGGACACTGAGATCGAGATGCCAGCAGGGCTGCTGTGCTCTTGGAGGTAGATTTTGAGGGAGAACCTTTTCCTTGTCAGCAGAGCCTTTCACCACACAGCCTGAGTTCTGACAGGGCAGAGCAAGGGGGTGAGGTGTCACACAGGAATCCACAAGACATGCACACGCAGACCCGGAGCTAAGAGGCCAGGAAGGTTGGCGAGGCAGGGGACACAGCAAAATGGGAAACTCAGGAGCCTTAGCAATGGCCGCACTGCCAGGACTGAGGTGGGAGGGACAGGGCAGAAGAACGGATAGTGTGACAGCAGGGCGGCACCATTTGCTGGGGGATGAGAGGAGATGGGTCAAAGACGGCAGTCCAGTTCTGAGGTGCTCTGCCTGAGGCTCCTATGAAAAGGCACAGGCACTGAAACCAGAAGTTGGGTGGTGACAGGCCAGCGCGGGGAGCAGGGCCGTGTGAACCCAGGATCTCAGCCCAAGACCGCACCTGGGCTCTGAGTTAGATGAGCCTGCCCGGGTAAGGCTAGGCGGGTCACCTCCTGAGGTAACCAAGTCTGTAGGGGCCAAGGAGAGCACACCTGAGGACCAAGGGAAGGGCAGCGGGCAGCTGCTGGGGGCCGGGACCGGCACGTGCACCCGCCCCACGGCCCGTCTGCAGGAGCCTCACACAGCTTGCAGCACACACTCCACTCAAGCTCCCTGCACAAGCCTGTGTTGGGGGTTTCAGCTATTTACAGTGGCAGTGGGATGGGCCCAGGCCTTCCCAGAGCTATGTCCCCAACCTTTTTTTTTTTTTTTGAGACAAGGTCCAAGTTGCAAATTTCCCAGCCTAAGCTCAAACTTGTGATCTTCCTGCCTCTGCCTCCGCCTCCGCCTCCGCCTCCGCCTCTGCCTCCAAGGGCCAGGCCACCGGCAGCACGCACCACGTCTCGATCACTTGGCTCACGCTCACAGAGTTCCTCCATTTGAAGCCTTCACGGCACTCCATCAAAGGGCACGACCTGAGCTACCGCTTTCCTTCCTGTGCCAGTAGAATAAAGAGCAAGGGACAAGGGACCCACCTGCCCTGAGCTGAGCAGGACCTTGGTCCCAGCCTCCACAGCCGGGGCGACCATCGGGCTGAGCCACCTGGGCCGGGCGCTGGGCGTGCCGCTCTCCCGTCACCAGCCCCGGTCACACAGGGAAAGAGAGGACGCGCGTGGGCTCCTGCCCACCCTGAGCCTGGCTCCTGGGTCTGAGCTGGGCGCCAGCCTCCCAAGCGAAGGCAGCTCTGCGCCCTGCCGAGGCAGTGCACTGCTCCCCGTCATGCAGCAGCCTGCGGGCGTCTTCTGCCCCCCAAGTCTATGGCAACAATGATGCCGTGTTCCTCAGTGCTCCTCAGGTGCTCCAAAGAGGTGCAGGAAAAAGAAAAAGGCTCTACTTTGCACTAGCTTCTCCTTCTCAGATGCCTACATAGAAAAAACCAGTCTTATAGATATTACTAACACTTTGGCGAAGTGGTAAGTTATATATGCTGAACTGTCTTGTAAAAATATGACAATAATTACATGCAATGAGCCCTATAAACACTTAAAGACTTTATACACATCTAATTGAAATTGCAAAAACATAGCACAGAGTCTTTATGCACTACACTTGCAAATGTAAAATATAAAACCAGTTTATTAGTTTTCTAATGCCACAGTAGAACGGAACAGAAAGAATACATATAAAAATTCAAGTGGAATTTTTTAAGCTTTCAATTGATCGATCATATTGAACATGTCTGAAACTGTCCCTAGTGCCCGTCTCCCTAAGGACCCGGGACCTCCCGTCTGAGGTCACAGCTCCTTGCCTCCTCCAGCTCAGCCACCCACTGGGCCAGACTGGGCACAGTCCCAGGCCAGTCCTCACGGGCAAGGAGGGTCAGTGCTGAGGGTCACAGGCACCGTAGGCTCCACCCTGGGAACTCACACGGATCCGAGGTGCCGCACACTTAGGATGGCGGGTGATCCTCGCCCCGGATGCTTCGGTACTTAGCCATGTCTTCTGGAAAAACTTTAGAAAGCTCCTGAATCAACAGGCTTTTAAATTTCTAAGAAGAAAAAGACAAAGCATCAAAACATTTACATCTGAGACCCATCACACTTCCCCAAAAAGCCCTCAAAATTCAGCAGAGCGCCCCACATAAAAGAGAACCTAGGCTCCCTCCTCTGCAGAAGTGCCTGCTTCTCCGTGCGAGCAGGGCAGCAGGGACAGGCACGGAAGCGCGCGCAGCCACAGCAGGGCACGGCCACCAGGCGAGGAGCACACCTGCACCACTTCTGCTCCCTTCCAGGAAAACAGCATCCCCGCAAGCCCACCACACAGGCAGCATGGCTTCTACATACCGCACACGTAACAGGAATTCCAAATCACAGTGAAGCAGCCATGGGAACCACATCAAATTCACTGAGTGTGAGCAGCTAGGTGAACGACTTGTAGAGCACCCAGACGAACCTGCTCCACGTAGTGGAGGGGGCCCGGCCTCCACTCCTCTCGCCAAAGCACCAGAGCCCTCTGGGACCCATTCCATAGCACACATCAGACCACCAAGCACTCTTGCCGGGCTTCCCCAAAGCCACTCTGCACAGCCCTGGGAACAGAACAGCCGTGTGCCTGGTCCTGGAGCTGAACCCACAGGCAGGGGACAAGAGCAAGAGGAGAACACTGAGGGCCCAAGCCAGTGTGCTCAGAGGCAGCGAGCCCAAGGAGAGGCACACGGTGCACAGGGACAGAGGGCTCCAGGCGGGAGACACAGCACAGGGCGAAGAGAGGCGGCCCCGGGGAAGCGCAGCACAGCACACAGCGTGCCAGGGGCCGGGGGCCGGGCCAAGCAGAGCAGGCTGTGTCAGGCACATGGGCCACAGGAACGGGATAAAACAATGGGAGCCACAGTCCAGTCAATGCGCACAACTGAAATTACAGGTATATGTTCAAGACAGAGAGATATCTAAACAACTGCCATCAAAGAAAAGAAAAGAAAAAAACAGCCTCAGCTCCCCAGAGTCTCATGGTAGTAAGGAACACGAGGAGTCTAGAGGCCAGGAGTTAAGAGACAACAACTGAATAAAGACAGGAAAGGAAATACTCAAGAATCCTCTAAGTAAAGCGAAGGACCATGAACAGAAGAGGGGCCTTCGGCACGACCAGTGCAAAGGAAGCAGAAAGCAGGGATGCTGCCTCAGGGCAGAGCTCCGCCTAGACGGTTTTAACTGAAAACAGCTACACTTAGCCAGGGGTGACTACAACAACCAAAATTCACCTGGACCTTCTCAGGGGTGAGACGGCTCATTTACACAGCACAACACGTTAGGAAAACGTCAGTGTTCTGCAAGCATGACAGAGCAGCAGCCCAGGGGGAAGACCTGGGTGTGTGTGTGTGTGAGTGTGTGTGTGTATACACATTCTGACAGCACTCGCTCCTCAGGAGGCTCACCTTCATAGTGTCAATTTTGCCTTTAACCTGCTCATTTTTGGCTAGAGCCCTCTCCAGGCACTCTTTGGTGTAGAGCTGGGGGTTCCGACCTTGATCGATGTACCTGGAAACAGGCAACAGCTCAGTTAACATGCTCAGTATTGCTTTTTACTAAATACACCAAGTAGCTGAAACACAGGAGATGATCTCTGATTACTTCAAAACAGTACAAGACTGGTCCCTTGTGCTTTCAACACTTCTCCCAGAAATACCACCATTTTCCTAAAGACTCCATGAGTCATACCATCGAGATCAATACCCAAATTTTACAGACAGGCACCTTCCCACTACTGTATATAAGGAAGTCTCTATCATCTAGCTAAATTGAATTATTCATTACAGAGACATTTTTTAAAGAATACCACACTTAACCCTAAGTTCTATCTAGTTAAAACTAGGACAAAAAAATACACAGCACCCTTGGGTTAACAGTACCACTAAGTGGCTGTGACGGCAGAATAATGCTCTTTGTGACTGACACCAAAACACAAACGACTTCGAGAAATTCCATTTTAATGTACAGAAATGACAGAAACAAAATTATGTTTCAACCTAAAATAAAATACAGGCATTTTTCAGAAAAGAAACAGGAGGCTAGCTCACACCATGAATATGTGGGCCAAGTCCTGATAAACCAGCAAGGTCCCTGCACCGGGCGGACTCCTGCAGACCAAGGGCAGCACCACCTCCACCGGCACCACCCCAAGGACCGAGGGAGGGCCGAGCTACACTCCTATCTCTACTTTAGTCTCTGTGCCAGGGCCACTGGGCACCCAGCACAGCCTCTGTGCCCACACCACTGGGCAGTGTACAGATAAACCAGCACGCACTACCCAGGGCCCGCAGCCACAGGCAAGACCCCAGATCAACCTCCGTCACTCCTCTGCCCCCGCGCTGCCCAGGCCCTGTGCCAAGGCCTGCCTTCAGCCCCCTCCACCCACCCCACCACAGCAGAGCTGCGCTATCTCTTGCCCCTGCACCCACACCACACAGCCACAGCAGAGCAGCACTAAGCAAGGCCCCTTCTGTCCCTGCTGTGGCCTGAGAGCCTGGAACAGTGCCACACACACCACACCTCCGTGCCCATGGGGGTGCCAGCCGTGTGGGGGAGGCCTCAGTGGCACTGATGGAGAACAAACAGGGAGTGGGGTGGCATCAGCAGGCAGAGGGAGCAGCAGAGACCATGCACAGGACAGCTTCTGGACTCCGCCTGGGAGAGCGGCAGGGCCAGGTTCTA
>PVKN010013232.1:0-20100 GCA_004027915.1 Capromys pilorides | reverse complement strand
GGGGCGACAAAGAGCCAGGCGGGGGGGCACCGAGGCGCGCTCGGCCCGGGGTCGAAGCTGCGGCCAGGGGCTCTGTGGGAGCCGAGCCGCGCTGCCCCCTCGCCCCGCGCTGAGCTGAAACTTTGCGCGCGGCGCTCGGGGAGGGAGGGCCGGGTTCCGCGGGGACTCCGCGCGGGGCTAGGTTGGGGCCCAGGCGGAGCAGGGGTGGAAGGAGAGGACAGTGAGCATCGCTGGATTTGGGGTGCGGCGGACCGTGAGGGAGGGGCCATAGTCCCGCTGTTGCAATCCTGGGTTGAGGCCGGTCGCTGGGCGCGCAGTTGCTTTGTAAAAATGCTTCGGTCTTGTGGCGTTTCGCCTAGGGTAGGGAAGGGACAGTCAGTGAGGTCTGGGACTTGTCCCCTCAGGTCACACCCCCTCCTTTTTAATGGCAAAGGTAGGCTCGTCAAAGATCATAATAATCCTTTGCTGAACCGAGACAACACTGGAGATTTAAACGCGCAAATTCAGCTGCGGAAGAGCAGGGTGCCCCCCGAGTAGGACAATGGCTATTGTCGTTGGGTGGTGTTTACGGGCGGCTGGGACCTTAGGGCAGATGGGAGGCTGAACTTTGTTTCCAACGGTCGGCCGCTTAGGGACCTGGGGGTGCAAGGTGGAGGCCGAAGGATCTACAGGAGTTTTACGAACCCAGGCTTCCAAAATCTCTGCTAGGCCCCACCAGCACACAGGATTTAGGGTGCGGGTGGAGCATTTGTCTCCCTTCTTTTCTGTTTTTAACGGGGGCATCGAGGAATAATTTCCAGAAAAAGAATGAAAGAAGGAAAAAAGAGAAAGAAAAAGTTTGGTCTCAATGTCTCCAATATGAGTTCTCCTTTGCCATTTGGGTTTCTTGCCGGGGTTAATTTAGAGCTTTGTGTGTTTGTCTATATGTGTGTATGTGTGTGCGTGTGCGTATGTGTATGTGTGTGTGTGTGTGTTGCTAAGGTCACCATGGCTGATCGGGCTGCTGCTGAAAGGGCCTGCAAGGATCCCAACCCCATCATTGACGGCAGAAAGGCCAATGTGAACCTGGCATACTTAGGAGCAAAACCAAGGATCATGCAACCAGGTGAGAAATGTCTGTCTCCCTCTCCCCCTCCCAGAATCCCACCACCTACGGGTAGTGTTTCCCTTAGAATCTATAGATATGTTTGGCAAACTTCTGTGGCTGATTATTGTGCTGAGGCATTAAAGATAAAAGACAAACACTCCTTTCAGGATTTGGAAGGTATCTGTGTCCCATAAAAGCTGTTGGGGTCTGGATAATTAGTAAAACACGAGTCTGTTTCCTGTGTGGCACGCATTTGTAGTCTGCTGTCAACTTTCCAGTTTTTAGCTAGCCACTTGTAGCTAAAAATGTGAATTACAGGGATGCCGTGGGCCAAATCTGTCGTCTGCCGCTCTGCACCTCCCTGTGTAGCGTGGTCTGCGCTTTCATCCCCCCTTGTGCCACGCTCAGAGTGGCCAACCTGACTTAAACACCGACCCCAGCGAGGTCTGGGTGGGGGTGGTCTCCAGGTGGTAAAGCTTTAACATAAAATCACAGAGTCCTGGCCAAGAAAATAGGATGACTTCACCCATTTGGGGTCTAGAGTTTTAAAAACGATGCTTACTTAGGGATGCGAAATGGCTTACTTGAAGTCTTGGACTACTAGAGCCAAAGGTGGGCAGCGGCACTTTTTCTGTGCAAACGTCACCTTTTGGATGATCTGCCACACTGTGTCATGCATTGGCACAAATAAGCAAGACTTCACTAGAGAGTTGTTATTTCCAGGGGCAAAAGGAACTTATTTTCATTAATTTTAATACTACACACTGTAAAACCTGTAATTGGCCAAAGTATTGTCCAAAGCATTCCAAAATTCTCCAAATTATGACTTTTTAATGGCTCCTGGCCATTGAGAACTGTAGTATTTTTGACATGTTCCTTCGCTGTCCTGTTGATCTTGGTTTCATTTCATAAGCCTTTTTCTGTGCTCTGATTTCTCTGTGATCTTATTCTGTATCTGTCAACTAAACTTTGCAGGGTTTTTTTTTTTTTTTGAAGTTTCTATTTGTAGTCCGCTAATACCCTTATTCTGTATCAATGATTTACATTGATAACAATAACTTTTAAAGTATACACATATATATTCTCTAAAGTATCATGAAAGGATGCTTCTCTTTTTTAATCAAAAATTGGGATTACTTTTTGTGTGTAGGCGTTGTGGATGCTAACTGTACACAAACCCAGAATGTGCTATGCTTTATTGTTAGGTTTTGCCTTTGGCGTTCAACAACTTCATCCAGCCCTTATACAAAGACCTTTCGGGTAAGTCCATCCCTCAGGCCCCTTGCAGTATCAGTATGGCTGTCATTCCTTCATCTGCCTTCTTTGTCATATACAGACAGGATCAAGATGTCACAAAATATTCCTAGTGATACACATTTATATATGTTTGTGTATGTTTAATTCAAACACTATAAATATTTTTACGTGAGTCAAGTTATCTGACCCAAGTATGCAGCCTCCAAACCAGACAAATGTTGAGCTTATGATTAACAAAACCAAACCAAACAAAACAAAACAAAAATACCAGGTATGACTTGTGTCCCAGACTACTGTGTCCCATCACCATTACTGCTGTTCAACTTGACTCAATTGTATTTATCTCTTTCTAACCTGACAGGGCTCCTATACAGTTAAGCTAACTGATGAGAAGGATACCATGATAAGAGGTGGAATAGTTCTGTTTGGAATTAAACTCTGTAACCGGTAGACTCAGACACACAAGCTCAGATGGTGATTAACGATGCATGGATGTTGGTGTTGTTTTATTTTTCACAATAGTCAATAGCCCTCCGTGTGCTTTATTTTATTTATTACAGTCATGAAGTGGTGTTGATAGCTAAACTGTGTGCTTTTTACTTAATTGAAAAGAGCTGTAGTGAAAGTTTTCTTTTCCTCGGGGAAGGGGCTCTTTGCGTTTTGGTTTTGGTGGTGGTGTTGAGGAGTGTGGACTGTTCACTTTGCTGTGGGAAGCAAAGGGCCTTTTTTACCCCCCTGCTTTTTAAGCTGTAGCCTGACTTCCACTTAACCATATTATTGTAGTGAGTGCTAAATGGTGTGATTTCTCTCTGTAAGAATACAGATTCATTGCTTGCATGTCCTAAGTTTCTGTTTTATGGGAAGTTGTCTGGGAATGGGATTCTTTCTTTTATAATGTATATCCACTTCTAGGTCTCCTAATTTAAAGGTTTGACGGCTCTCCTCAGACTTCATTAACACTAGCCAGTGCATTTTTTTTTTTTAGCTTTTGGTTCTGTTTGAGTAGTGTAGCCCTATCTTCCGCCTTACACACCTAACAGGTGCTCCTGCTTGGGTCAGCACTAGAGCCTGTTGTTACCAACTTCTCTGTTATGAGCTCTCAGTTTCTTCCCATCTAGACATAAATTGGGTGGGAGGTCACTGCCTACAGTGGTCCTGGATGCAGATGTCTGTCTAGGCTGGACTTTACCTGATAAATATTCTTCATAATCTCAATGCCAGACCTTTAGACTTCCTTTTTAAATGTGCTAATTGCTTGCAGTATTTTATTCTCAATACTCATTTCTGCACTAGCTAAAGACCTAAACATTTGCATATGTAACCCACAAGACTGGAATCAGTCTATATAGATTCAACCATGTGTGTCACCAAGAATAGACTCCTCCCCCCCCAAAAAAAATATAACAATTTGACTTAGAATAGTCAAATTATATTTTCCATGAACACTTTCTTATTTCTTTAGCAGGACCTTATTCTTATTGCCAATTATGACTTGTTCTTTTTTATGTTTTTTTATTTGTACTGGGGATCAAACTCAGGACGTTGCACTTGCCAGGCAGGCGCTTGTGCTGTGGAGCTATCTCCCTGTTCTCACTTGCTTTAGATGAAGAATCTTTTGTCCATTATGAATAGAAAAGGCCCATGTGCATAGCTATGTATCAAAGTCCTCATCTAAGCCAACCTATATCATGCCAACATATGATGGGTCTGGCTATGTACTGTGTTGGTCTAGACAAATATTAATATATTCATTCATTGTTTCTCACCATGCAAAATTAAAAAATTATGCATTTTTTAAGAAGAAAAAAAATACAGACCAATCAAGGATCACCAATTGCTGACTGACTTGATATGGTTTCAAGTACAAATAGATTTCAGACTAGCAAAGAAAAAAATGAATTGAAAGATTTGGATGAGGCTGGAGGAGAGTGAGGTAGACTTGAACTTGACTCAGGCCAGTGGTTATGTTTTTGGCAGGTTAAAGGAAGATTGAACATATCTAGTGAGTGTATGTGTAAGGCAGAGCTCATGAGCAAAAGCATGAAGGAGAATAAACCTTGCTACATGGAGAGATCAGACGAGATGGAAGGTCTTGGCAGCTGGGTACACTCTTTGGGCCTACTTGTGATTATCTTTAAAGATCCCTGAAAAAACACCATGAGGAGAGAAAGAACCACCAGAATAAAACATGTCATGTGGAAATTTTTCATTACACATGTTTTGATAGTAACCTTTTGGCTTTCATCTCTGCTAATATTAACTGTCTTTATAAAGGATGATGATTAGCACTGAATGCATAAATAGTTGGAACTTATGGGACGTAGATAGCATCCCAAGTGGACCAAACAAGCTCTCTCTTTCTTATTTAAGGGATTCTCGACTCTGCTGCAGTTCTGAGTCTGTCCTCAACAAATCACACCTGGTCATCCTACATACCATTTGAATGCCAATATTCTTTAAGCCTGGAAAGAAGCCTGAAAATTTTAAATTTATTTGACTTGTTTTAAATTCTAGCAATAACATTATTCTTTGAATATAGTCCTTGAATGGTCCCTATGGTACCCTGTGTCTTCAAAGACAAAACATTAGCCTTTCTGACTTAATGCAGTGGACAGACATAGAGAACCTTGTGCTGAATAATATCACATAAGTAGCTTACGTTGGAAGGCAGCGCTTTCTTATGGCAGTCTTTGAGAGGAAAAGCTATAGATCTATGAAGACCGGTTGTTGGACTCATTTAGATCAGGTTGAACATAGACTTGAGCATTTACTTAGAACATATTTCAGGGCTAGGCTTTGTGCCAGGTGTGTTACCCCCTCTGCTAGATATAAAACACTATGGGCAGAGGGGCAGGAGGAACTGTGACTAACATCTACCCAGCATTCGCTACATGATACTGGAAAGGGATTTACATAAATTACATAGTTTAATTCTCACAATAAGGATTTTAAAAAGGAACTGTTATGGTTCTTTACATGGGCAGAACAAGCAGATAAGAAAAAAAAAAAAAAAACCTGAGATACAGGAAGCCTAATTAACTGCCCCCAACCCAGGACCAGAAGGTGTTCAGGTCTGATTCTAGGTTCACGGTCATGGTCTGCCTGACCTCAAAAGCTGCGAGGGAGAGAGACATAACTCAGTGGTTTCAGAACTCTTCATGAAGTAGGAATTGTCCTAGAATTTGTAGGGAGGCGAGGATGAGGACCTCTTTGAGCACTCAGTATGCTTATCCTTGTAAGCTCTGCCCAAAGATCATTTTATTTAATATGCAGCAGGTTGGGTTGGGTAATTTTAGCTCACCTCCCATATGAAAAATGAGAAGCTAAAAGGTAAACCAAGGGCTGGCCATATAGCTCAGTGGATTAAAATGCCTGCATAGGCAGACACAGGTCGGTTCAATACCCTGAGTGCCATGCCGCCCCCACCCCTGGTGTGTGCTAAGACTGGATTGAGACTGGGCATGGTCCTGTGTGCTATAATCCCAGCGCTTGGGAGGCTGAAAACAGGAGGATCACTATGAGTCCGATCTATGTAGTGAGACCCTGGAGATCATGTAGACCCTATCCTAAAGATAGATAGATAGATAGATAGATAGATAGATAGATAGATAGATGAGAAACAAGCCTGGGAAGGCTGTCCACACAGTGAGTGTGAGAGCTAGGAAAGGGGCTTGGACTTTAGCAGGCCCAGGCAGAGTGAGGATTGGCATCCCTAAGGAAGGCCCGCTTGGCTGACCCAGGCAGAGGCCTGGGATTCTGGGGCACATTCGGGAAACTCTGAGAAGCCCATTTTAGGTGGGTTGAAGGAAAGGTGGAAGGAAACACTAGAGGCAGCTTAGATTCAGGTGCACAAAGGGCCTAACATGCCAAGATTAAGAAATTCCTGAAGCATTTGGTTCCGCGAGGTGCTGGGTCAAGAACTCCTTTGAACAAATGGGTGAGATGATACTTTGTCAGCAGTTTTGTTCAGTAGATTGCAAGAGGAAGTCCCATGTTACTTCAAAGTCAGAGATGTCAGAAGGGCCTCAGGAGATGGGAAAAGAAAGAATGTGTGGTGACCTTGCTTTGAAAACAACCCAAAGTAGTGGCTTTTGCAAGTGCTAGGCATATGTGCTCAGTGGTTCATTACAGGAAAGGATATTGGTAGAAATGCAAAAGGAAGAAGATTCCAAGTTGCTTCCCTGGGTTCTGTAGGCCACCAAAAGAACTCTTACAGCAGGAATTGGTTCTGAAGCGTGCCTTCCCCTGTATTCCAGTTGACCTTCCTTCTTGACCCAAGATATGTTGGGCTCTCCTATGTCTCCTGCAGTTTCCTTTTCCTAAGCCTTCAGGGCCCTAGCTTTTTATTTGCATGCCAGACATCTTCCTTTGCCTTGTTGGAGTTCATGTAGGTGTCTGATCCACCCCCAAAATTATACTTTCATTGGCTGTCTCTATCAACTGGAATTATTTCTTAATGGAAAGTAAATGCTCAAGTAATAATCCTCTAAGCAACCCTTTCTCTATGTTAATACATTTTTTCAAATGTATCCGAGAGAGAGAGAGAGAGAGAGAGAGAGAGAGAGAGAGAGAGAGAGAAAGAGAGAGAAAGAATTTTATCCTACCTTTTTGTAATATAGCTAACTTCTTTTTGGCCAACTCCCCTGGTCAAAGATATGAACCTAACAACCACCGCGTCGTCCTTGGAACTTGAGGAGTCCCAAGGGTTAATGCTTCAGTGTCAGTTAGGCTCACTCTGGCTGGCCTTTGCAGCTGATAGATGCTTTACTTTGGCCTTATAAAGACATTTTACCCGCTGGAAACCCTTGTCGCATGACAGGATCAAAAATAGCCCAGCTGCAGCCACTGCTGTCCGTCACCACATGTGAACTGGCAGGGGAGGAGGCCCTGTCAGCCGTGTCTGCACATTGTGGACGTGGCGGCACCAGGGACAGTGTTTCGTAAAATCACACCTGTCGCTGGGAATGAGCTGGTCACCTGATCCGCAGCAGCCTTCTGAGTGTATGCATGGCCGCGCATCTGGTTTCTGATAAGCAGTTAAGAACATCTCTAAGTGTCCTCAGAAACACTTGGTGACGTCGTTTCTCCTGGCACTGGGAAGCAGCTACAATTCTACTAACATTGAAGGTATTTTTATCACTGGGGTCAAAGTTCACTACCCTCTGATAAATTTATCTTTTCCATAGATGTCCATTAATAAATGCTTTCAGAATTCTGGAAAGGCAAAGCAAAATCTATGCTTCTGAAAAATCTAAAAGAGAAAACTTGTTTTGAGTTCTTCAGAATTTGAAGATTGTACTTGTGCTTGTAAGTTGGGATTATTGATCTCCAGTAGCATTTGAGTGTCATATTTTTAGAAAGAGAGGGATTTTCGGTGGAGAATATTTTAAAGAAAGATGAAAATAAACATTTGAGGTAGTGTTTTACAAATGGGCAGTAATGAATCAGAGGAGTGAGAAATAAGATGCATGTGGTTCTTTTTACATCTCTTACAATTTATTTTTTAACCAAATTAATTGGTTATTAATTGTACATAATCTGTGAATGTATAATTTTAAAAAGTACCTAGTTTTGTTTCTGTCTTGAACTTTTGCAGGATAATGTATAATCATACATGTGATCCTTACAAAGTATTAACTAGTAGGGCAGATTTAAAACTGATATGGTAATAAGTCTATTTCGGTTGACCTGAAGAGTAAGAGCTAGTCAATGCACAGGATGAATGTTTCCTTGCAAGGTATGCCTTTAAGCTTCTGTGATCTTTGAAAGTATGCAGCTGTCTGCCTCTCCTGGCCTTTTCCTTGGCACACACCCTGTTCCCAACCCCACTTCTGTCTGTCTTGCATAGCAATAAACAAGATGGCGGACTCTCAGGTGCCTGGTAGTCAAACAGGTTTGGTTGACCACTGTGTCTGTATGGATGTTAGAGAAAAATGAGAGAAAGAAACAAAGTGTGCTGCGCGCCTCTTTGGGAACCGCTTCCATGAATGTTAGTAGCGTTTTTATAGCTTCCCACACCAGCCTCTTGTGACAGAGTGAGCTGCACTACAGTTCGTTTGAGGAGTGTGACTCTGCTGTGTTTACCACACTTGTGAACTTTTAAACTCCTTTTTATTTATTTTGTCGCCTGCTTCTTTTTTTTTTTAATTATCATTTTTAATAAGGGTGACTGAGGTTGCAGAGAGATTAATGTGTGCTGAGTCTGCATAGCCACTTCCAGTAGGGTTGCCATGATAACAGCCATATGAACTTTGTGGAAGTTTTAGTTCTGACCAGCTGGCCATCACCCCCACAGAACCGGGGATCACACATGGCATTACTGTTGAGTCACAGCTGTGAGTTTTTCTATTTGCTGATGAGTTTTCTCATATGAACTCCATACAAAATTTTCTAAAGACTTATTCTCATTAAAACTTTTCTGTGTGTGCACACCCCTTACCAACCTTGATTTATCTTCCAGACTTTTCACCAGCCATATTCTATGGGTCTAAATAATCCTAAGTGAAAATTCTAGCAGGGAGCATGCCATCCTATTGTCATGGTTGAGTTCTTTTTGGGGTGCTCCATGACTTCGGCCAGAGTGCTTTCAATGGACCACTAGAAAGATATTGTGGCAACCCTATGTTCATAATAACCACTAAATTTGAGTTTGTCTCATCTCTGAACAACAAGTGCTACGGATAGGAGGCAATGGCTGCCTGACTTGTCTCTCATTTCTCCACAGGATACCTGCCCACTATGTCTACCCACAGGCTTTTGTGCAGCCTGGAGTGGTCATTCCACACGTCCAGCCTACCGCAGCTGCAGCCTCTACCACGCCATACATAGATTACACTGGAGCTGCGTACGCACAATACTCAGCAGCCGCCGCTGCTGCAGCCGCCGCCGCTGCCTATGACCAGTACCCCTACGCGGCCTCGCCAGCTGCTGCAGGATATGTCACCGCTGGAGGCTATGGCTATGCCGTCCAGCAGCCCATCACCGCTGCACCTGGGTCTGCAGCTGCAGCCGCAGCAGCAGCTGCAGCCGCCGCCGCCTTTGGCCAGTATCAGCCCCAGCAGCTGCAAACAGACCGAATGCAATAGACCAGCCATCTGATCAAAGTTGAATTGTTTTCTCGTTCCCTCCCAATTTTCCAATTTTTAGTAGCTAATGAGTTAACATTGACTTAACAGCTTTAAAAAAAAAAAAAAGCGATGCTATTGTGAAGCAGATTTCTTATTATTTTTTTTTATATACTTTTAAGTAGTGTCCTAGATGAAAAAGAGATGAGAATGAGGGACCTGGGCGCAGTTTTGGAAATCAATCCCAAAGAGCCTGAGTAAATGGAAAGACTGCTCCATGACAAATGCTAGCCGGAGGACCGACGGAGTGTCACTTTTGTAGTGGGATTTTTATTTTTGCTCTTTTCATAGTATCAGGGAAGCAAGCTGCCTTTTACAAGTTAGAAAATGCTGTTTGAACCTAGTTGAACCAGGGAATACAGAGAGAGCAATATGTAGCTTGAATCGCGTTTAAAAGCAGATTTTTTTTCTTACAAACAAAACGGCAAATGCACTGATTGTCATTTTTAAGCAGTCACTACGGCCTATAGAACTTTTTCAAGGAAGAAGGTAGTGTCTGTACTATCTCAAAACCGGGCATCGAACAATCAATCTAGGAGCGTGGCAGTGGGTACAGTGGTGGACAGGCACCAAAGCTATCTTCTCATCTGTCCTGTGGACAAGGGGGACCGGAGTGAGTGGTGTGGAGTTAGTGGGAGCGACAGCCGTGCAGACAATCAATAACGCACACACACACACACACACACACACACACACACACAGTTCTGGAGAGAACACATCCCTTGTGCTTGTTTGATGAGCTTGTCGCGTTCTAACCCATCTCCCCATCCTGTTTCAATTTTGGGAAACTTGCATCTGCTGGTGTCAGCACCTCTGATCTCCGAACAGGATCAGGCATTTACTACAGCAGCCTTCTCTTTCTATTTATTGTGTCGACCTGGGACTTGGGTACGAGGGCAGGCGAAGTGTGCAGAGGCTGATCCCTTAAGGACTGTCTTAAGGATGCTTATCCCCGCCCCTTTTTAAATAATTTTACACTTTTTAGTATCTATTTCAGAGTCCTATTTAAAACTATTTATTAGTGAATACAGTACCTGAGACAACAAGATTATTGAGATTACAATTCTTCAGTGGTTAATGATAATGTGGTTTATACTGTGCCTTAATAGTAATGCTATTTAAGATATTTATTTTCAAGTTTTACTATGCTGCACTCTAAAGAAAGGAACTTTAGATGTGACGCTGTAAAATTATGTATTCATCTCATGGCATAAATTATTTAGTAGGTCTAGATGTAGCATATTAAATATTAACCTATTCAACTAAAGATGTTGACTTGGATTTATTTAAATTCATATGTGCACTGTATAAGAGAATACTTTTGCATTAACACATTTTAGTTCATTTTAGTCTTGAGTTGTTTTTTTTAAAGCAAGCTACATTGCTAGTTTCATGCTTCCTTCTCTGATTTTTGCTTGTGTAGATCTCATTTATTGGTAATTCATCGCTGTAACACTATTCTTATGTAGTTTGTGTAGTTTTTAAATGCTGCTTTACATTTTTCTTCTGAAACTGCAATACTTGCAATTTTTATTCTTAAACTAAATTGAATACTATTTTACACTGTATTGGATTTTTATACTTGAACAATTTCATACAAGGGAAGACAGGTTAGCATTTTTATGGACTTTCTCCATCGTCACTGGATTTACTTTGCGTATTCCCGTACTAGACAGTGTTACGTAATGTAGACGTGACCCTCCTGTGCAAATTATTTATTCATTATGTACATTGCTTTATAACATTTCAGATCTTCTAATCTATTCACTTGTATTAAATATAATTTTTAAAAACTTCTGTTGCATTGTTTCTAATTCTGTAGGGAAAGTGAATGATTTTTCCCTTACCTAGTATTCGTAGTCACAATTCTCAGGTGAGCTTGTCAGTGCGCATGAAACTCTCCTAGGGGATCCATTTTTGTCTCTTTAAATTGTACTAACTGTCCACTGCACTCTGAGCAGATTAGACAGGACATCCCTCAAGGTAAACCTCAAAGAACTGTTCGGGTCACTAAACTCTGATTAGCTGAAGATGCTTAAAAGGAATGGGATGTAGTGGGCACTGGTCAGCCACAATCGGGATCGGCACAGCGGGGCCGACATCGGGTAAACTGAGGCTTAGAGTGAGATTCCACCACTTCCAAGCAATGTGAAGAAAGAAAATTGCTTTTTGTTACCATGTTTTGGTAACATTTTTTATGTCCATTATATGAATAGTTATGTTGGGATAATAACACTGGTACCAGGGTTGTGAGGTGCCGTCCTCTTTCCAGATAACCCTTCCAGACTCTTGTCCTGAGCAATGAATTGGACAAAAAGTAGTGAGGTTTCACCCTTGTTAAAGGTAGGCATAGCTGCCACAGAGTGAGTACAGGTCACCGAAGGACTAGAAAAGAAATACACTCAGCAGAGTGGAGAGCAGGGTGCTGAGAAAGAAGCCGGCAGTCATGGCACCTTTGTGTACCTGATGTCAGATCCAGACCGCCTCTCCAGAAAGTGCCAGATGAATTAAAGATAGCATTGTCTGGTTGGTACAGGTTCAGGACTTGGAAGCTGTTTGGTGCCTGAGCCCCGAGTCTCTGATTGGCAGGTCATTCTCACTCAGCCACTTTGCCATGTCCTAACAATAAGGTCATTTAAATATTGAAGTACACCAGTTAACCTACCACAAGCCAAATGTACAGTGACCATTGTTCACGTGTCCACAGTGATGACTATTGAGGAGGAAGTCACCTACTTAGATCTTTTTTTTTCAAATTTCTGCCCACAATGATGGGGTATTTAAATGATAAAGTATGTGTTAGAACATCAACTCAGTGTCGTATCATATAAAAACATACGTGTTGTGCTAATTATTGGATGGCTGTTGATTTCTTGGTTCCAATATTTCCCAAATTCATTATAAGTCTGGGCCAAGGAGATAGCTCAACAGCTTGAGCTCCTGACAAGCACAAGGTCTTGAGTTCGATCCCTGATACAAAAATAAAGAAAGAACATTATAAGCCTTTCCTTGAACTTTCCCATTAGTTTTTGATAATGACAAGCAAAAGAAAAATGTATTGACAAGTTGCACATCACTCTTTGTATTCTACAACTGCCGTTTCATTTAGAACCATAACAGCTCTAATTGCCTTTAATCTTCTAAGGAAAAACATATACCAGTGTGGCGCCAAAGAGGAATATTATTACCTAGGGTAAGTAAAATCTTTTCTAAGCTACGTAATTCAGCCAGTGCACCAATCACTATTCCAAAAGACATGTTTTAATTTCCAGATTTATGAAAGGTCATTTTCTGTTCTCAGTAAGGCATCTGTTGCTGAACCTGAAGCAGTATTTATCAGTCTGAAATAGGTCATACAATTCTGGGAAAGGCTTGTTGGGAAAGCCAAAATGCCACTTTCTCCTGGCTGGGCCTTTCTTGAGGGTATTCCTTGGTGTACAGTAACCACAGCACCAACAGCTCAACGGGACATGACAAGACTGTTCCCTTGTAACAATAAGGCATACATTTCTAAACAAATAAATTCGTTTTACTATCAAGAGGCTAGAGTAGCCAGGACATAAAGCCTTCATTGGTTTAGCAAGCAACTGAGGGCGAGAATAACATGTCGGAGATCTATGGTGCTGTGTGAGACCTGGTTTCATATCTGTAAATCAGCAATCTTAAATCTCTCCAGTGGTAGAATGTGAGCTAATAATACCAAACATGGTTGTCTAGCTATCTCTAAGGTTGTACTGATAAAACAAATGCCATGGTTTGACTAGGGTTTGTCCCCTCTGGAACTTAGGCTGAAATTTAATCCCCATGGTGAGATATTAAAAGTTGGGACCTTGAAGAGGTAATTAAGGCTCTACCTCCATCAATGGATTAACTCACTTGTGTAATTAGTGAATCAGTAGATTCATAGGTTATCCCAAGACTGGGGCTGCTATCCAAACCAGTTTAGTAGTTCTCCTGTGTAGCCCATGTTTCTGGGCATGAAGTACCCTGCTCCACTTCATGGAGAAAGGTCATCACCGGATGTGGGCCTTCAGCCTTGGGCCAGACCATGAGCCAGACTTGATCTCTTTTCTTTGTAACCTATGCATTCTGTGGTGTTGTGTTACCACAGCAACAGGAAATGGACTAGAACAATGAAATAATTGATAACAATGGACTTTGGAAATCAAAGTATTTGAACAAACAAAACAATGATATTGAGGCAATATGTTTATTATTGCTTTGGTAAATGATTTGAAGGCTCTCAGTAAATGACTTTTCCAAAAAGCACAGAATTATATTTCACTGTTGTCATCCTATCCCGGCAAAAGAGCAGCCACGTTTGGCATACAGTAACAGCAGCACAGAAGTGACATGAAGAGATGGAGAGGTTACCCAGATGGGGCAGGGGACGTCGATGCGAAGATTATGGAATACATTTCTCTCACACAGGAACTATATTTAGTCCCTTCCTCACTCCTGTCAAATATTGTTCTTCTTAATTCCTTCTGAGGCTTGAAAGCGTTCATTAAGATGACAGCCCGAGGTTTGGAGGGGCAGAGGTGAAGAGGAGCAAAAATAAATAAATAAAGGCATTTTCATGCTCACTTTTGTCCTCCCTTCTCCTTCAAGAGTTCCAGGCTGTTTCCATGGAAATTCTAACTTTGTTTTGCTTAAGCTCTTTGTACAGAAAAGATTTCATTTTGGGTATTTGTTCTGTGTTGGATTTTAGAAGTGCAATCGTGATCTTTTTTTTTTTTTAGCTAAATCATTTCAACTTCGAGCCTTTTTGTTTTTTTTAATTGATGTAATAATTATACATATTTATGATGTGCTGCCTGTTGTTCCTTTTTGCACATGTACACTGTGTAGTGGTCAATTAACGTTTCTGTGTGGTAAGAGCATTCATAGCCCTCTCTTCTGGCTGTCTAGAATTCTAAGGTACATTGTTGTTAGCCTGTTCTCACCCCACTGGGCAAGAGAGCATCAGAACTCATTTCTCCCAAGTAGCTGCAACTTCATACCAATCCCCCTGCAGCTGTCCTCCCTACCGACCACCCCGGTTCTTGAAGTGAGTACAGCCACCATTCTAATGGCACTTCTATAGAATTACTTATTTTGGACTCCACGTGTGAATGAGACCATGTGCTATATGTCCTATACCTGGCCTATTTCACTCAACATAATGCCCTCTGAGTTCTTTTGTCTGTTGTAAATAACAGGATCCTGTTCTTTTCCATGACTGACTAGTGTTCTCCTGTGTATCTGGGCTGTATTTTTAAAATGTATCCACCTGTTGATGGACATTTAAGTTGATCCCTTATCTTGCTGCTGTGAGTCATGTTGACATAAATACAGGAGTCCAGAACCTTCTTTGGCATGCTGATTGAGCTAGAATTTCTCAAGGAACCCCCATACTGTTATCCATAATGCCTGAAATAACTCACATTCCCACCACAGCATAGAAAAGATCCTTTTCCTTCACATTCTTACCAGCTTTTTACTTTGTACTTTATGATAATGGCCATTTTGAGAGGAGGTAAGGTCCCATTCTGCCTTTGGTTTACATTTCCCTGAGGATCACCGATGTTGAGCATTTTTCATATTTCCATTGGAAATTCCAAGGTTAAGAGTCATAATTAGAAAGAAAGAAAGAACACAAGGTGTACATAAGTCCTTTAAAATGTTTAAATAAAAAATGAAAGACATTTATACTTAGAAATTAGTTTAGCCCTATTACATAGTATTTGGTCACTCCTATCCAGCTTCTCTGGGTTGAAGCCCTCTGTCCAGTCACTTGCCTCCTGGATGATGAATGTCATTGCTTTTTTATGACCCATGTGACAGCAGTAGGCTACTTAAGGGTGTGCATTGTTGATCATTCTGCCAGTCTTTGAGAGAGTTCTGGTTTCATTAGAGCATAGATTGAGTACAAATGATTATTTCCTTTTACTTAATAGTTTAGATGATGTATAGTTGAAGGGCAAATATCTGAACCTGACCTCCAAATTGAATTTTACGTATACAAACAGTTTGGCCAAGTAAAAAGTCATGTTGTAACATTATTACTTCATTCAGTTTTGGTGGTACTGGGAATTGAAAGCAAGGCCTGAGCTACATCTACGGCCTTTCTTTGGTTTTGTCTATTTTGTTTTGTTTTGCTTTGTCTTCTCTTTGAGATAGTGCCTCACCTGCCAAGTTGGCCAAGCTGGGCCAGACCTTTTGCTCCTCCCTCCCTCCCTCAGTCTCCTTCACTGCTAGATGATAAGCTGTCGACCGGGCCCTCAAGCTCTACTTTTAGTCAATATTCACCTGAACACCCAGGTAAGAACTTGCTTGCTTCTTCAATACTCTTGACCCTGTTGCTTGTCCTTGCAGAGGCCCCAGGTGCAGTAAAAGAGACACAGGAGATGAGGTTTGAAGAAGTGTGGGACACACAGTTTCCTTTCTGCCTTCGCTTACATACAATTTAAAATTGGATAAAATGAGAGTATGAAAATAATGAAGAAAGTGATAGCTGACATCAAAACATCTCCTAAAAAATAGGCAAACAAGAGGATGAGAGGAAGGAGCAGGAGTCCAGGGGGCTGACTCCCTAGGCTGAACTTGCCACCAGCCAGCCCTGGTGAGCAGAGGGCTTGGTCATTCGCTGAGGGACGAGAGAGTAGATCTGATGATGCGGTCAGGGCATTATCCAAAGAATACTAATTAAGTGTGTGGTTTCCTTCTGCTTTCTAGTTAATTAAAAACAGGACAATAGCTGAATTCTTTTTTCAGAACTTTTAATTGACAAATAATTGCATGTATTTGTGGAAAACAATGAGTTGTTTTGATATATGTGTACATTTTGGAATGATCAAATCAGCTTAATTAACATATCTGTCACCTCATATACTTATCCTGTCTTTAGTGTGAGAACATTTACAACCCATTCTTTTTTTGCAATTTAGGAATATATGATACATTACCACGATAGTTACCTTGCTGCACACTAGAGTATCAGAGTCTACTCCTGCTAACTGAAACCACTTCCCTCTCCCTGCCTAACATACACTGCCAGCCCCACATTACCGCTATCCTGTCTTACGTATTTGAGTTGAACTTTTTTTTTATTCTACATATAAGTGAAATCATGATATGCTTGTCATTGTTTTTTTGCTTAGTATAAGTGCTCTGCATCCATCTGTGGTGTCAAAAATCACAGAACTGCATTATTTTAAGGGCTGGTAAATATATATACATATATTGCATTATTTTAAGGTATATATATATATTTTTTTTTTTTTGATGAATTCGCAGATTGGTCCCCTATCTTGTCTGTTGTGAATAGCACTGTAGCAAACACAGGGATGCAGCTCTTTCTTTGATACAACTGATTTCATTTCCTTGGGCTGCAGGCCCAAAAGCGGGTTTGGTTATATAGTAATTCTATTTTTCATTAGCACCTGAGTTCTTCAGGTGTGTTTGCAAAAGGCTTAGACATCTTTTACCTGGAGTACATTCTTTGTAATTGAAAATTTTCTGAAACAGACAATTATTATGACTTTAGCAGGGTTCAATATAACATGGTCATAAACCTTGGACCTCCAAGGACTGGAAATGTTACTGTTATTATATCTTAGCCATCATCATTTCCCATATTAAGCATGCAAGCTAATCAAAGGGGGGATTAAAGAACATTTATGCACCTTGCTATCAGAATGCTTTGATTTAACATCTTAAAAAGTCATCTATAGCCAAGAAACATGGGCTTTTCACATCTATATTTGCACATGCTGCGCAGGCTCTGACTTCCTGCTGGACTCCTCTTGAGGGGCCTTTTGAGAAATCACGGGAATCTTGCAATGGGCGGCCCTGCACCTGCCACCCACTCACCATGTTCCAGCTGCCTTGATTTAATCCTTCTAACCATGAAAGGTGGGCGAAACTATCCAGATTATTCAAAAAAAAAAAAAGAGAGAGAGAGAGAGAGTAGAGGCAGTAGCTAACATGCTGCCCAAACTCATGGTGTCAAGATGCTGCAAAACCGGGAATGCAGTCTGGGTTCAGTGCAGTCGATGTTGCAGGCTCACCAGTCCATCATGCTGTGCTGGGCTCCCTTTTTTCTGTGAGCCCTTTGAATTTCCCCTGCAACTCATTAGCTTCACTTCCAATCTTCAATCCCCTATCACACCGAGCAGGCAACCTCTGCATTCATGCCAAGAAGCTTCCTGCGTGGAAGCTGGAATCATGGGGGAGGATGAGGACAGGAAACCCAAAGAAGCTTAAGCTTCATTCAGTGCTAACCTGAACGAATGTGATTCTTTCCTACCCACTCTTGAATCTGCTCACAATTTTTAGCTTGACTTCTAATTGTGCTTTTTGTATCTGTTTTCCACCAGGAAACCATATTTAAAGTATTCTTCTAATGGAAATCTTCCACACTATGTCTCCGCCATCAATAGTGTTTTCAAAACATTTCATCTACTCTGTCATCTGCCATGTTCAGTAATGTTGAGCCAATGCTCTGTGGAAGGATCAGATATTGGGAAAGCGCAACTGAGCGAAGGTGAAGTTAGAGGCAGAATCTGAGGCCCCGGGAGGACTCGGAGAGTGTCTGCTGGTATGAAACTCACCTCACAAATCCTGTGGCTTGGATCTTTCTCCCTAGTTTTTATTTTCAGTCATTCCAAGTCATAGACCTACATTGGAGAAAAAAGTAATAGTTGCAATCAACATCCAAGTGAAAACTCTTTAGTACCATTGTTCACCCTCTTCCTTTACATGTCCAGAGTTTGGCTCCTGCCAACTGAGCCCCAGGCTGTACCAGGCACAGACCCACTGCCCTTGGTGCATGAACCTCCCAGCATGCTTGGCTGTTATCCTCACTGCACAGAAAAGTTAAAATTTGCCCAAAGTTGCAACTCAAGGTGGCAGAGTTTTGAGTGGCAACTCAGATCTGAGATTAATGGCCACTGGACTGCTTTAGCAGTCATCTTCTTCATCACTAGGAATTGTCTCAGAAATTCCAAGAAGAGCCTAAGAAGTGTGCCTTCAGCTCTGGGGTCAAAATCAACTACAAGGACCTCAGGGCAAGTTATATTCATGACTAAAGCTCTTAATAAAGATTGTAGAACATCAACGATTCTGAGCTCAGTCTCTTTACTTAGTTTCTTTTGGCAACATTTGTTTAGTAACACTGCTAAAGATTGTAATGGTCATTTAGTCATCTTTGTCTCAATCCACTTGGGCTTTTGAAGGGAAAATATGATATGAGTGGTGTGACTACGATAAACTTCATAGCGTTGAGTAAGAACATAAGAGTGAAATAAAATTCACTATAAGTCACACTGAATGTGCGTCTATGTCAAAGAATGTCAAGTTATCATACACTTTAAAGAAATATTGCCAGTGTTGATAATGACATCATATTTAGATGCAGGATATAGGCACTCAAGGTGTGCTGCTCAAGTTAACTTCCCTTCATAGCTTGACTGTCTCCTTTAATGCTGAGAGGAGATTAAGGAGGAAAGGTGCCTTAAAGAAGAAGCAGTGCCAGGCATGGGAGCCACAGTGCTTTGGGAGCAGCTACAAAAGAAGCAGGCACAGTCTCCTGGCTTAGGAAGCGTGTGTGGAGCGAACTGAACGGTAAAAAGAGTCTCTGAGCGTGTCCTTCGCACCTGCTGAACGTCTGTGTGTCCTGGGCATCCCGAGAATCTTGATCATTCAGATCTTCGTAACAGCTGCTTTTCTTATCATCTTGGGCACATTTCTTTAGCATGCACAAAGCCTCTTATCTCACAAGCAGTCTCTCCCTGGGCCTCAGTCTCATTCAGCTGCTTAGAGGCCACATCCCTTAAATCTCCCAGCTGTCTCTCTTACCTCTCAGCCCTTGCTCCCTTTATCTGTATTTTTTTAATCTTTCGCAGCTGCCACTTTTGGCACAGTGGTTGTCTCTTAGTTCATTCAGAATGAGGTATTTCAACTTTTGGGGAAGGAACATAACTGTGATAACAATGCATTTTCAAAATTAGCCCTGAGATTATCAAGAAAGAAATTTTATCTCAGTTTATAGACAACCTGTGCTTCATGAATCAACCTGTGAATTTCTGAAAGGATGAGACATCCCAGAGGCTTTTACAAAGACATGCAAAGACACCCCAGAGGCTGTTACAAAGACACAGGGCCCTTAATTATCCCAAATAAGAGATTTCTGCCCTTAGAAATGCAGATTCTCTGTGCCTACAGCTTCACTGAGTTTATATAACATGCTCACAGTTGGATAAAATACTAACCAGCATTCCCACTGTGTATAGAATGTAAATGTGAGGAGCTGGGAGGCATTTTGTTTCATGTTGGAAATTACTTGTCAGTAAGAAAACCTACTATCAGTACCTCTTGTTGATTCTAACCTTTTCAGCCAATGAGACTGTCTTTCCTTAGGGTAACTCTTAGAAAAGAATCTGAGTGGTTCTGTGGAGTTGCCAGGTTTTCTTAAGGTCCTGGGTTCCCAGTGATTAAGGGAAATAGCTGTTGGTGGGGAATCTTATAACCATGCAGCAGTTACAGGTAATCAGAGAGACAGTTCTCAGAATGGTGCATCTCTGGGACAGTGGGGAGGCCGACCCAGGCAATGGTCACTCCTGAATTCTGAATCAAGTAAGTGCTGAACCA
>PVKN010013231.1:12500-20104 GCA_004027915.1 Capromys pilorides | reverse complement strand
ACAGCCTCTCCAAGAAAAAAGTGTTTTTAAATGCATGAAACACAAAGGATTGTCAAAAAGAATTATAATTATCAGGATGGTTTTAAGAAATTATAGCACAGTAATAAAAACACTTCTTTACTACCTTTAAATCACAAGTTCTAGCTGGATGGATGGACAGTTTTAATGACAATCTTACCTCTGTAGTAATAAAGTACACAGGTATATGACAATACCTGTGATAAAATACAGTAATGTGAAACAAAAACATCTGTGACTTTCATTGGTACATAGTCACAAGTACTGCTAATAACTACTGTTTGTTCCCTTGGTGTCACAACTGAAGGAAGTATTACATTTCTGTCTTAAGTACAAAACTTTTTGCCCCCATATTAGTAGGCAGCCTGTCTGAATTCTCTACATTCCAGCTCTGGTGCACGTGTTACCATCTTTTTTTTTTTTTTTTTTTAAATTTTTTAATTTTTTTAGGGAAGGGTCTATAGGGTGTTCAGGGTCTCACTACTAGATCAGACTCATAGTGATCTACCTATTTACAGCCTCCCAAGAGCTGGGATTAGAGGTGTGCGCCACCATGCCCAGTCTCGACTTTACCTTCTTGAAGTTTTTTCTTTCTTTCTTCTTTCTTTCTTTCTTTCTTTCTTTCTTTCTTTCTTTCTTTCTTTCCTTCCTTCCTTCCTTTTCTTTTTTTTTTTTTTTAATAAGACTGCATGAAGGGTCAAAAATCAGAGCAGGAAACCCTCAGCAAGCCCACACTTCATGGGCTCATCTGGGCCTGCAGACTCAGAGCCCTGGACAGTCCCAAAGCAAAAGGCCAAAGGCAAACAGTCCTCCAAGGAAGGACAGGAAGGGAAAGCTCTGCGAAGTTCTAGAATGGAAATTCAAACGCTTTTTACTAATTCTTCTATATTTCTAATGTTCTGCATAGCTCCTTACAACTGTGCAATGACTTACAAGATACGTTAAGCATGGTAAATGATCATGAATCAGAAGTGGATGAGAAAGAGAAAAAGAAAAAGAAAAGGGAAAACAACGTAGGGGCACAGAATGAAACAGTACTCAGCATATCCAGTAGCGGATTTAAAAACCGAAAGTAACCCACTGCTTCACCTCTTCACAGTCAGGTGGCCTCCTGCGGGAGAGGCACAGCCAGTCAGGCTCAGTTAAGTGATTATTTTGGAAACAAAACAGCTCAAAAAATATAAACTTTCTGGTACTAAGATGAGACAGAAATTTCTCCCATAATTTTTTATGAAGAAAATTCTTTGGCTCCTTATCGAAGTAATATTATCAATAATGAATAATAATCTCCAACCTATCATTTTAGTAGAGACCATATGAGTTCCACAGAACCTTTAAAAAACTTATTCTTTAAGCTAATACTTCGAGTGCAATAAACAGTGGAGTTTAAGTAAAACTGCCAGAGGCGTCATAAAGGGCAGTGAGGTACTTTTTCTTAGAACTTAGAACTCGGCGACATGCTGACAAGCAGTGGTCTTGGTATCAGAACTGGCATCATCTGTGCCAGGCGCTATGAGCTTTGCTTGAAGGGTCAGAGAGCACAAGTCTCCAGGTCTGCATGCTTCACTTTCTGCCAAAAATGCCCCTCCTTGCTGTGTGCAGAGTATAAAGTGGGCACCGTGTGTTCCAATAAGCTTTCTTTATAGACGTTGAAATTTGAATTTCTTATTCTTTGCACATCCTGAAATATCATTATTTCTTTGATTTCCTCCTCCCCAATATTTTAAAACTGTAATAACCACTCTTAGCTTGTAGGCTTGCCAAAGAAAGCATTAGACTACATAAGAACCCCAGAATTTAAGGTGCTAACCATGGGTCTATAGGAGCAAGTTAACCCTGACATCTTCTTGACTCTAGTGCCCTTATCTTTCCTGTCTATGTTGATGTTTTAAAGGTAGCAACTATTTCTTCATTTTATCTGCAAGTAGTAAACATAAGGTCAAGCATGATGATATGCAGAGAGAACACTCTTTATCTTACTCTTCTCTCATTGCTGGGACAAATACTCAACACTCAAAATGAGGGAAGGAAAGGTTTATTTAGCTTACAGTTACTGGAAGTTTCAGTCCATATTCAGCCGACTCCAAGGCAGAGAGGCACACGGCAGAAAATAACCTTTCATGGTGGCAGCTAAAAGAAGAGCTTTGGGAGAGAGCTAGCAGCAGCTCAAGCAGCTAACTTCTCTTCCTCCCTTACACTGAAATGCAAATCACCTGCCCCAGGGGAGGTGCAGCACCCATTCTCACAATAATGGATTACAAATTTCAGAAGCTGCCCCATGACTACATGAGGTTTTAGGGGGACATCTATACACAAACCATATCATTTTGCCCCTGGACCCCCAAAGATTCATGCACATTCCTTTATGCAAAAGACATTCTAGTCCATCTCTAAGAGTTGCCAAAGTCCCCACAATTTCAGCATTGCTGAAAGTCCAAGTCCCAAGTCATCGTGAGCCTCTATACAAATGCAGTTAAACACATTCAACATTCAAAGACACAAAACAAACATTACCATTCCAAAAGGTACACACAGCAGGATACCAAGCATTGGGACCAGCACAAGTCCAAAATCCAGAAGGACCAACATTAAATTCTGTAGTCCTTGTGGAACATCGGAAGCACTCGGGCAAATTGTAAGCTCCATGTGGCTCTGCTCTTATGGCACTCTTGGTGGTTACAGCTCCCATGGCTTCTCTCTCAGGCTGGCTTTGCTCCCTCTTTGCATGATCCACGTTCCTGGCTTCTCCAAAATTCTGGGGTTTCCACTGAATAGGCTCTTCTCACTCACAGCTTCACACACTGCCCTCTCAGGGACACACTGCCTGGCCCCCAGGCCTTCTTCTGAAATCGAGATGGAAGCCTTCTTAAACCTCAGAACTCTTGCATTCTCAATGCATCTAAAATCACTGCCACATGGACGATGCCAACGTCCTCTGCCAGGTGGAGCAGTAGCCAGGCTTCCTTCTCTCTTGGCTGTAGGGGTTGAGTGCATGGATCACTGAGCATTCTGACCCTAATTCTGAGGAATAAATTTTCCATGTCAGTGCCATTCTGGAACCTGGTGCAGCTGCCTCCACCATTCTGGAACAAAGAGCTCAGTGGCTTTTGCCTCAAGGCAAAGTTCCTGATTTTTGCAATTCTGAGGCTGCAAAGGATGAAGACTTGCCATCTCCTGTGATGCCCTCAGGCCATCTTTTCCATTCTTTGGTTCCTTCTCAGTAAAGGAGATTCTCTTAGCTCTACTTTGCAGTTCACAGTTTTATTGGTGCTTCCTTTCTGGCCAAACTCACAACATTTTGAGCCATTCTACCGGGCTCCTTGCTCTTGATTTGCAACATAAATCTGGCTAAAAGCCCTCAACAAAAGCCATGCCACTGCCCTAATATTTGACTGCTCTGAAATATCTTTTGAAAGATTAATCAGTCCACCATGCTAAATCTCAGTCTCAGGCAGGGTCTCTGGACATGTGCAAAATGCAGATAACTTCTCTACCAAGTCAAAACACAAATTATCTGGAGTCCAACGACCAATGCAGTCCTCAGCAGAAACCTCCCCAGCCTGGTCTTTACAGGCTGGCTTTCTATCAGCCTTCTGGTTTGAGCTCTGACCAGAATCTCCCTTACAGAACAGCTGAAGCTTTTCCAGCTCTTGACAAGTAGGCAACATCTCCAAACCTTTCGTATCTCTTCCCATAAGCCATTTCCAACACTCATGATCCACCAAAGTCTGTCTTAGTTACTCTTCTCTCGTTGCTGGGACAAATACCTGACACTCAAAATAAGGGAAGAAAAGGTTTATTTAGCTTGCAGTTACTGGAGGTTTCAGTTCATATTCAGCTGGCTCCAAGGCAAAGAGGCACTCGGCAGACAACAACCTTTCATGGTGTCAGCTAAGAGCAAGAGCTTTGGGAAAGAGCTAGCAGCAGCTCAAGCAACTAACTTCTCTTCCTCCCTTACACTGAAATGCAAATCACCTGCCCCAGGGGAAGTGCAACACCCATTCTCAATATAATTGATTACAAATTCCAGAAACTGCCCCATGACAGCATGAGGCTTTGGGGGGGACACCTATACGGAAACCATAATAACTCTACAGAAACTTTCTATTCCATAGAAATAAAGACATAATTCAGGATGAATTTGCAGTAAAGAAATGATTTAATTCCAACTGTACTAAAATAAATATACATACATAAGAAAAGGGTAGACAAACTTGAATGTACAACTTTTTGTATTCAAAGACCATTTGTTAGCCAGGCTCCTGCACACTGCAATCCCAGCATTATGACAGGCTGAGGCAAAAGGATGGGAAATTCAACCTTGGCCTAGAAAATACCTGGGGATGTAATTAAGCACAAAGGTCCTGGGTTCAGTCACCAGTATTGGGGTGAAAATTATGTGTCATCTAGTTCACGTTGTATAACATTTACAGCTCTAGGTCTCCAAATAAAAAAGTGGGCAGATCATGTTTCACAACACACAATTAATTGGTGCAATCCCAGTAAGGGAGATTTTGCTCTGATGTCATTCAGCTATCACTGAGATACCGTCTGTTGAGAGAGAAAACACAGAACAAGGCCACTGAAATGGTAAACATGAGTTGTCACTGCTATTGCATTGGCCCTCAAGAACACTTCAGGCAATTTATTTCACCTCTTTATTTTATTGTCCTCATCTGTGGTGGACAACCCTTACAATTACTCATTGTGGAGAGCTGCTAGGATGATGCATAAATAAGCCTCGATGAGTCTAATAAAATGTGGTAGGCACTATTTTGCGCTCTTGGGAAACAGCACACTTCAAATTGAGTCTCCTGAAATGTGCAGCTATATTCAGAAGATGCCCTAAACTTCACAATTACAGTATTCAACCCAAGTCTGAGCTGCCCTGCTGAGGCACAGCCTACTGGCCTTCCTACCTTGTGCCTACACCACAGGCTGGACTCACCTACCTCTATTTTCTCAATATCCGTTTTCAGTTGATTCTGACAAGGAGGCTGTCTATATGACACAGGCTCCTTGAGCCATGAAAGATTAAAAATCTGTGCTGAGCTGTGGAAATATCAGAGAAACCTCTAGTACATTCAAGAACAGGCCCATAGCTTGTGGAACTTTGGGAACTTGTAGTTCATGAATGCTCAACTGTGCGGCACTCACATAATGAACAAGGCAGGGTCTAGAGTTACATGTAAGTTGCTACAATTATTTCTCTGAGGACACTTACTCTTGAGTGCATGCATTCACTTACTAGAACACTGAAGCCTTGTATTACCAAGGTAAAACATTGGGTTCAATTCCAAGGATTACTGTTCTAAAAACTGGCCACAGGGCCTCACCTAAAGTAACATTTATTGCTTTTCAATGATACTTTTTAAAATGTGCATCACTAAAGTTAAAATCCAACATTCCAAAAAAGATTCCGAGAAAAACTACTTTCAAAGCCACTACAATATCTTTTTAGTATCTTCACTGCATAATCTGCATAATCCATAGAGACAAAATTAACATGCATGTTTAAATAATCCACTTAGTGTCCATTACATCTGTTTTCTTAACTGGAGGGAGGGGTAGTGGAAAGCATGGCATTCATGTACCACTTACACTTGCGGATCTGAAAGCAAACGGATATGAACACCAACTCCCTTGCCAGTTACTGTGGAGTGAGACACCATTTAGAAAGTCCCTGGTAAAAAGCTCATTCCTTTTCCCTATTTGGAAAGCCCAAGGGAATATGCCTCCACGAGGGAGTTTAGTATGTTAACAAGAATTAATAATATAATGTGGTACTTAAAAGGCTTTGTCATTTACAGCTTCAACTCTGAAACGAAATGGAATAAACCAGCAGATTTTTCCTTTCACTCATTGTAGCTAAGTGTGCAGAGACAAGACATTCTTTAGACAGGGTTTTGAACCTCACTGTGAAGGCAGATTGTGTGACTCAATTTCTGTGCAGTAATCACTACTTTTTTTTCATTCAAATAATGTAAACTCTCTCCCAAAACAGTTCAGTTTTATCTTTTGACTTACGCCCAGCCAACACAGCCCTCTTCAACATAAACCATGGTCTCTCAAGAATGGGAACTCTATCTTGTTCAGACTTATCACTAGGTCTCCAAGTAGGATTGCTGGAAAACTTGGACTTCCTCAGTACACAACAGAATGAAAAATCTCTCCCAAGTTTTTTTTTTTCCCCAGAGATCATGACAGATCCCTTTTATAATATCACAGTTTCTAGGCACTTCTCGTTGATTTCCAATGAAATGCTAGCAGTATTGGGTTGCCAAAATCCTTAGGCCTTTAACTCCAGTTGGGTCAAATTTTTATTATGTGAAAAATTCATTGGTAGCCTTGTTTCTTTTTATCATCTACAAATCACAGTTATGACTTGGCTCAAGCATTAGCAGCCCATGGAAATAAATCATTCTGTGTACATTTACTAAACACTGTCGTAGTGGTAAGGCCAAGCCACAGAATCGCTCCTCATACTTACTGAATCTAGGAATGAAACAAATTTATTTTTCAGTTATTCACTTTATGTCACCAAAAGTAAGTAAATGTATATGACATTGAGGCCAACAGATATTTGCTAATTTATGCCATTTATTGTTCTGTAACTCTGCTGAGGCGTGTCTCTAAATTGAATTTGTTGTTATCTTGAGATATTAGTGATAGATAGCTGCCAAAGTATTGTACATCATGAGTTACATTATGACTTACCTAATGCAGCTGTGTTGACTGCTTGGCCTCGTGCCTCATGCTCTCTGTGAAATAAACAACTTTTCAACCACAGAGAAGCTAGTAAGACATTAGCTTCTCTTCTGGGTAAATCTCTAAAGACTCGTTTGAGTTAAATGGGTTCCCTTCTGGCTGTCGGTTCACAAACTTGCTTCATGAGGTGGGGCAGTGGGGCAGTGATTCAATGACTTGAATTAACCTTTGGACGTGTCAAGTGGCGTATGTGTTCAGGAAATGCTGGTTTAAATAGAACACATTTGAGGGGAATTTTCCAACAAGTCACAGTCTAAAAAGTGAAACTCCTATAAAATATGCAAATTCCAAAGTTGGAATTTTAATATCTAGATTTTCATTTTAATGTATTTGGTACAGGGTCTCACTACACAACTCAGACTCACAGTGATCCTCCTGTTTTCAGCTTCCCCAGTGCTGGGATTACAGGTGTGCGCCACCACGCTGAGCCTAGTATTTAGATTTTATATATATATATCTTTTCTTATCTATATAGTTAATTTAAACCCAAGGGATGAATGCAAAATATTATCTCTCTCTCTCTCTCTCTCTCTCTCTCTCTCTCTCTCTCTCTCTCTCTCTCTCTCTCTCCCCCTCTCTCCCTGTAACCACCCAAAACAAAACATTTCCCTAATGGTGTCCCACTGGGCCAAGAGTTAAATTATTCCCTGTGACTGGAAAAGATACTCTAGAAGGACTCAGCAAATCAGGTAGATTTACCTAGCAGGGCTGTACAATTACTATAATCAACTTTTTGATGCTTCAGAAACTTAAGAAATTGAAATGGATGAATTTGGGGATAAAACCAAGTAAGACTTTAATGTGTGACTAAATGTATT
>PVKN010013231.1:0-7500 GCA_004027915.1 Capromys pilorides | reverse complement strand
TTAGATGCTCATTTTCTAAAGGCTTCCTGGTTGGGCTAAGATTAATTATGCCCTTGGCAAACTATAAGACCATGTGTGTTAAGAGAAAACTGATGGAAGACAAAGACAGCTATGTCAAAGAGACATAAAGTTCCATGCTAGCCATGGTTATCTTTTTCCGGGAGGAGTACAATACTGGACATTGAACACACAGCCTTTGCATTGAACTACATCCCCAACCCTATTTTACTTCTCGTTTTAGCACAGGGTCTTGGTAAGTTACTAAGTTGTCAGGCTGGCCTCAAACTTGAGATCTCCCCGTGTTAGCCTCCCAGAGTGCTGGGATTACAGCTATGCAGCACTGCCACCTAATCACATTTATCTCTAACTGTACTAAAGTCCAAACAGACCTACCTATTATTAGGAATCACAGCATGAATTGAGAAATATCGATTTTTAAGGTGTGAAACAGTTCTGAAACAGCTGAAGGCACGAACAGGGTGGAGGGAAGTCAGGCCAATATTTACTGATACACATACTGCCTTTCTTAAAGCTGTGGGCAGAAATTTACCAATTCAATATTTATGTTACTCAGTTGCATGTGTTCCAGTTATCATTCCTTTTGTCTTCCACCCAGCTTTTTACAATAAGGATTGCAATTGTCACATCTACATGTCCGCATTTGTTGTCCCTTATTAAACATCCTGGAAGTTGTCATTTACTGAGCCTTTGGAACAGC
Organism: Capromys pilorides; assembly: GCA_004027915.1. Taxonomy (NCBI): domain Eukaryota; kingdom Metazoa; phylum Chordata; class Mammalia; order Rodentia; family Capromyidae; genus Capromys; species Capromys pilorides. Next base: position 6,782 of record PVKN010013231.1, on the reverse strand, counting down.
TTGACTGGTACTTTCTCCGAGGGATGCCAAACCACAAGAGTATGGTGTAACAATAACAAAGGCCATTATTATTCCATTTTATAGATGAGGAAGCAAGAGGCCAGAGAGGTTATATCTGGGCACAGAGGCTCAGAGGAGCAGGCACTTTGATGTTGGCCAGACTTGGATTTAAATTGTGCCCCTTCCCTGGCATTTCTCCTCTCCTGGAGATGAAGCTCAGTTTTTTGTATTGTTTTGTTTGCAGTGCTGGAGATGAATCCAGGGCCTCATGCACACTAGGCAAATGTTCTGGCAGGGAGCTACAACCTCAGCCCAGGTTGAGGTTTCTGAGATGGGAGCTTCCGTGGGGATGAGGCAGAAGCCAGTATGCTGGATGCATGGCTCTGGAAAGTGCTTGCTTCTCCTTCTTCCAAAGACTTTTCACCTAGAAAAGTCATCCAGGTTTACTTTCAAATAGCTAGGGTTTTTTTGGTACTGGGGTTGAACTCAGGACCTTGTGTTTGCCAGGCAGGCACTTAAGTTGCTGAGCTATCTCCCCAGCTCTCAAATAGCTTTAAAAGGAGACACTTAAATGAAAACAATGTAGCATTGCACAGAATTTCAATAATAAGGAAAATGCAGGTAAATAATTTTAAACCCCTTCATTCCTTTCCAACGTGAACTTGCTTGATCCTGGAGGATAATATAAATTTTCAACTGGCTGTTTCCAGACCCTAACAACATTATCTATACTGGCCTTGACAACTGTGGATCCAGGAAATATTGGAGAAAAAAGGCCCAGGCGCCTGTCTTCTCTTCTCCCCAGTCCTCTGGATGCAGTATACCTCTCCTGCTCCTCTGGGTGTCTAGGTGATGGGGTTTGAGATAAGTCAGGGTGGGAGGAAGAAATGTGACTGCTAAGCATTTCTTTGGTTTCCGTGGTAAGGGCATCTAGCACAGAAGAAATGCACTACCTTTTTAAGAAGAACATATCATTTTTTCCAGTTACGAGAAAAGCATCTGATACTTTTTGATTTAACTCCAAACTATTTACTCATCCTAGAGTACTCTGAAATGAAAGGCCACTTGCTGGTAACAAAAACTTGCTCACAGTCAAGGATCTGTACTGATTATAAACCTGTGCCTCCCACCCAGGTAGGTAATCACAATAGGGACTCAGCTTGTAACAATCTGACACAAAGCAGGGCTCAACAAACGCCTGAAGTCAGTAGGTGGCTGCTGTGGGAGGTGACTGTCCGCTACTGATAGCGCAGAAAACAATGTAATACTGCGAATTCCTAATAAGATCAGCCCAGCTCCAATCCGGGGCTGGCTTCTGACATGAGTAAGATGTACTTTTCAAATAATTTGATTAACTCGGAGGTCTAAGGTATGCACAGCTTTTGGAGGGCCAAGTTTCAAGACACATATTCACTAGATATTTAAAGCCTGAGAGGTTTCATACCCGTTTACAGCTGGCTTGCTGCAAATAGGACCAATAATACCTATCTGGCCCCTTTGGGAAGTCAAGTTGACAGCTGGATCAACTGTCAAGTTGACAGCTTGGCTAAATAAAAATTTCTGAAGTCTTGTTTCTATCAACTGTTTCTAATGTTCATTCAGTCCTATATAGGCCCTTCCTTCCAGAATAGTCAAAATGTGTGTACGCAAAATTCAAATCCTGATCGTCAAATTCCTCACTCATAACTAAGCAGTCTCCACAGGGCTGTGTAATGCCCTGTCCTCAGCCTTACACCACTTCCACAGACTCTTGCTAACTGCAACAGCCCATTCAGCTCCCCACAATTTTTTTTTTTTTTTTTTTTTTGGTATTTAGTATAGGGTCTACAGGGTCTTGCCACACAGATGGGACTCATAGTGATTTTCCTGTTTTCAGCCTCCCAAAAGCTGGGATTACAGGTGCACACCACCTCGCCTAGCCCCGGGGGTAGGGCCAGCACGGAACGCAGCGGATTGAACCCCAGTTGCTGTGCCTACCTAAGCAGGCACTTTAGTATGCTGAGCTATCTAGCTGGCCCCCATTCAGCCCTTTCTGACCAGCGGTGGATAAAGGTCCCATCAAATCCAGAAGGAATTTTTCTTTCTTTTTTGGTGTCTTTGAGACAGAGTCTCAGAAAATAATTCAGGCCAGCCTAAGGCAATCTTCCTGCCTCGGCCTCCTGACTGCAGGGATTACAGGTTTGAGCCTCCTTGCTGGCCAGAAGGAATTCTTGATTCAAGCAGGAGGGTGAGAGCATAGCTCTAGTGCTGGAGCAAGCGAGTACTATGGAGGCTCGTCACTTAGAAGACACTGTTAGGACCCCACAAAAGCCCACATAATAAAATAGGAACACAAGTGATCATCACTTAATATTTTAAAGGGTTATTACTGAGAAATGCTCCAATTTAAAGCATCCCTGTAAGAGGCAGCCAGATCCTTGCCGCTGGGGCCCCTCTACTCTTCGCCTACCTTTGGGGCAGCCCTCCAGCTCACTACAGATACTGTTGTACTCCTCAAAGATAGTTTAATAAGCCTTATATAGGAACATTATATAAACCTTTGTTGAATGCCTACTATGTGCCAGGTATGTATTTGAAGGAGAGCTTCCCTTTTAGAAACCACTACAATCATCTAAGGCTTGCAGTGTGATGGTTTAAGACTGAACGCTTGGCAGCAAGACTAGTTCGTGGGATTATTTTAATCAAGACATGAAGACCATCTGGGGCGACCCAAACCCTGGCTGTGAGACTCCAAGTCTTGGTCCGTGATTACCGCGGCCACTCTCCCCACCATGACTTTATTGAGGTGCTACCATTTCTAAGGATGCAAAATTTGTGAGACGGGGTGTTGCTGTAAAGGGAAGGATCGTTTTGGACACACCCTCCTATTTCCATGAAAAGAAGACGTCTCAGATCTATTCTGGAGAAAACTGTACCTGCAGGAAGCAGTCCCGTCCCCTCACTTCACCACACTGAGCCACGTAGGCTCAGTACTGAATTCGAGGTGCCGCCCGACGCCAGTAGGGCGCAGACGCGTGCTACAGGGTCAGATCCTACCGGCGCAGACATGCCATTTCCCTCCGCCAGGAGCAGTTTCCTCTCTGCAAGCTTGTCACTGAACTACCCTCCGAGAAGGTTCGGCGGTCAGAGCCCCGCGCCCGGAACCAGCCCAGCACGCGACCCATTCCGCCTGCCCCGAGGTCGGCGAGGAAGCCGCGGCGGCGGCGGCTCTGGGCGCCTCTCCGGACCGAGAGGGAGTTTGCCGTGCCCGGCGCCCGTGGAGATCTGGACCTGGCGGCCCGGCCGGTCCTCCCGGGCGTGAGCTCCGGGGAGCGCGCAGAGCGCCGAGCGCGCGGCTGCGCGACCCGGCCTCGCCGCCTGCTGCTCTCTCTGCTCGGGGAGAGACCCTGCCGGGGCGCGGGGCCGGGCGGCGCCGCGAGCCTACCGTCCTCTGCTTCTTGACCTCCGACATGCTGCTGCTGGCTGGTGGGCGCGGCCCGGGAGCGCGGGACGGAGACAAGGGCGCTCGGAAGGCGGCGGCGCGGTCGGCGGCGGCCCGGTCCCGAAGGAGGTATAAAAGGGCTCGCAGACACGTCTCACTTCCCTGGACCAGCCCCTTCCCTCCTCCTCGCGCTCCTCCCGCTCCTCCCGCCCCGTCCGCCCGCAGCGCCCAGCCCCGGGGACCCGGCCAACCTGGCAGCGGGCGGTGTCCGACCCACTTCCGCCCTGGCACCCTGAGGGTCCCAGGCGGCCTCAACCCGACTGCGCGCTTCAACCCGGGGCCCGCGGGACCGGGGAGATGGCCTGCGGGGGGCAGGGATGCTTGAGGTCGCCACGGGCGGCCAGGACCCCGGAGCACTCCGAGGCGCAGCTCGGCCTCACTTGCAGTACTGTGCTTAAAAGCATGTTCATGGGCCCTTACAGTGGGCTCCTCTGAGCTCTGTCTTCTTTATCCAGGGGTCCCCATCCTGGCCCTGCACCAGACAGCAAGCCAGTTTACAGATAACGCAATAGAGGTGGTCCAACTTCCTCAAGATTGTATGCTAGCGAGGGGTTTTGGGCCGGGGCTGCCAGCCTCCAGAGCGCAGACTTTGTACACTGGCATCATTGAGCACTGTGATAAGGAAGCCGCCAGCTCTTGGCTGCCCTCTGCCCCAGGCGTCCTGCCAAAAGGTTTACTTGGCACTCACTGCTTTTCAGCGGATGCACAGACAGACCATCAGGGGAGACATCGCACCTCTTCTCCAGTCCAAAAGCTGAGGCTCGGCTCAGCCAATGGCCAGTGGCAGCTCAGAAACTTGGTCAGTCTGTCCCTAAACATCCTCCTAGAGTAGTACAAGGCTTTCGTTAGCTGCGCTGGGCCCTGTGGAGACAAAACAGGAGAGCATGGGTTAAGCAGAACCCTGTGACTCTGGGTTCTGCTAGTGTGAGGCATCTCACAAAAGGCCAGCAGAGGTAAGGAGCAACTACAGCGACAGCGCCCTGGGGACAGCCGCTGGGTTTCATGTCTCCTTGCCACAACAGATCAATGTGATACTAGCAGCACAAAACCCAAGAAGACACACAGGGCCAGAAATATTCTCACACCAGTCTTTTTGCTGTGAAGAGGCTGGAGAATTTATATTTTAGGGATGTGAAGGATGGAATTTTTCTTTCATACCTAATTGTATTTCTGGAGGACTGCCAGTTTTCCAGACAGACATCTGAAGATCTGAGTAGCCATAGACTTCCCTTCTCCATGGGAAGGTGGGAAAGAAAAATAAATTAGGAGACAAAAACCTTAAAAGCCAGCCAGCATGCCTACAGTCCTGAGAGGTCAGCCTCTTCACTTACTCATTTTGCAATTGCTCCCTTTCCAGGTAAGAGACTGGAGGCCAAAGATTGCCTTTCTGTTCTACACAGGCGGCACACTTTGAGTTGACGTGAAGTTTTATAGGGTGACATCTTGTTCTTTTCACTAGAAAAGATCTTACATTAGTTCCAATCATACCTTGAGCCTTGCCAAATCCTGCCCTAAAAGAAGGTAAATTAAGTACTGATTGAGAAATCATGCTGTTTCCATGAAGTATTTTCTTTGTATTGTGTCTTTAAACAAACAAACAAACAAACCAGATATTTTCCGGAAACAGAAAAAAGTTGAGGGCACATCCCTAAAAGCTGTTTTCTGGAAAAGAAACGTATAGTGGTTTAGTCCTGGGAAGGGGCTTGAGATCATTCTCCTGATTTCCATATCCCTGTAGCTTACATATTAGCAAAATAAAACTGGTATTCAGGGAAGGGAAGTAATGTGACTATGCTCAGAAGCTAGGACAGCCAGCTGCCCAAATGCTCTCTGAATACTCCTACTTAGCCTCTATATCACTACTTAATACTCCATGATGAACAGGCTGGTGAGATGGCTCAGTGGTCTAAAGCACCTGCTTAGGCAACCACAGAGACTGTGGTTTGATCCCCAGTACCACATGCTGTGCCAGCCCCACCCCCAGGGCAGGCTGAGCTGGCGACTAAAAAAAAAAAAGACTCCATGTTGAACATAGAACAGATTGTTTATTTTGTTTTAGATTTTTTTTTTTTTAAATTTGCACTTTGGAACAGATTTTTTTTTTTTTTTCTTTTATAGTAGTCCAAAGATATGCAAGATTAGAGATCTCAGTTTGGAAATCTCAATTTCTTCTCATTCAAGCCAGGTTGTTCATGACCCTTAATATTACAGGTCATTAGTTTAGTCATAATTCATCATGGTAACTTAGTGAAAAGTTAAAAAAAAAATACTTCCCAGAAATTACAGGCAAGCATCACCATGTTCAGCTAGGTTCTTCTTAAAAGGCATTCATTGTCTTAATTTTTTTTTTCTTTTAATCTCACTGCCCTCTGATTGAGCATTATTGCTAAGAGACATGAGCAACTACAAGCTTAATTTATGGTGTGGGCACGGGGGAACATGGAGTGGACACATGCAGGGGCAGGAGTTGAGCTGAGGACTGTCTGTTCAAACCTGCACTTTCTCTATAACTTCCACCAGTGCACGCTCCAGGACGCCCGGGATGAACACTATGGACTACATTATACCCACTCATAATCCTTCATGTTACTCACAACATTCACATGCGGGTTGGGTTTCCCCCATTTTTTTTTTTTTTTTTTCTTCTCTCCAGAAACTGGTTTGGCTTGAATAATTTAAAAAGGTGGTGCTTACTAATTGATCCGTTTATTCTTTAGAAAAATGGGAATTTAATCAACTCATCCAAATAAATAGGGGAAACATACACAAAGAATGCCATTATTGGTGAGAGATTTAGGTCACAGGGTCTCCCATGCTTTTTTGGGGGTGGGGAGGGTGGCTTCATGAGTTTTTAGTGGAGGCCACCACTCCTGAATGGTCCTTACAAAGGAATGCAACTACATTGCCCCTTAGTGGTTGAAATGCATAAATGCTAGGAGACATCTAATTGTCAAAACTTGTAAAACAAATGTGTGGCATTCCTTTGAGTAAAGAAGTACTTTAAAAAGTTCCGTAGGATCCAAACACTCTTTTCAGGCATAAGCTCTACCAAGACAAGCAAGACATAGTCCTTGTCTTGAAGAAACTCACAGTCACTGAAACAGATTCTACCCCATCATTTCAATATAATACATGATGGGGACAGGTAAAAATGATATAGACATGTCTAAGACTTTTTACTTTTACTTAAAATGCATACACTTAACTAAGATTTTGATATTGGGATAAGGACTTCTAGTGTATCTAGAAATCATTTTCTTTATATATCTTTAATAAGTTTTATAAAGTGCAATTAGAGATT
>PVKN010013230.1:0-20099 GCA_004027915.1 Capromys pilorides | reverse complement strand
GGTGAATTTTGAGAAATACACCCAGCTATTGTGAGATGAAGAGCTGGAGAATGATAGAGGAAGACAAGTGTGGGTAACACGAGTGCTTCTTGACATTCCAACATTTCTGTAAATTTAAATCGTTCTAAAATGAGAAGTTATTAAAATATATTTCTGTCACTATATTAAATAGCATTTTAAGAGGCTTATCTTACACATAAGCATTATAAGGGGTACATTTACTACCTTCTATCATTATTTCCTGGATAGAACAAAAAGGGCCAGTTTAATAATTTTGAATGAAAACAAATTGTTGAAAGTACGTCTCTAAGAAAGTTGTTTTCTTTGTGGTGAACACGTGCCCAATATTTTACAAATCCAGTACTGGCTGGACCTATTCTGCACTGCCTCTGAAGGCACAATTTTATGACATTCAATAGCTTTTCCTTGGTGCAAAACCAGAGGAACTGAATTTGGTGTTGGGTCACTCATTTTCAAGAAAGTTTCTGTATCATATTTGAATTACTTTAATAATTTTATAGAACTTCATTTTTAAAAAATATATCTTTTAGTATATGGGCTAAAATTGTTATTTAAGCATTCCCTTGAAATGCCTAATAAAACACAGTGAAACTTCTATTTTGTGCTTCCTAATTTTCTGCATTTATTTAAATGAAAATTGTCACAAGCCAAGTACAACACCAGCTTGGTAGCACTGAGTTCCAGCAAACAAGCACATGCCAGGCCCACACGAGCCAGTGAAAGGTGCCTTGTGGACTCCATGCTTTATTTTTCTCATTACTTAACTACTAATTATGAGAAGTAGTTATAAAACACAACCTAAAACTACCTGATGGAGAAACTTCAGATTTCAACTCTGTTTTAGAAATAAAAGCACCCAAAATACCTTATTCCACTCTTAACAAGCATGGAAAATCTGGTCTCCAGGCTGACCTACTATATAAATATATTAGTGAATACAAAATTTCACCATCTTCTTTATGGTATGATACCTTATATGAAGTACCATCTAACTGTTCTCTATAGATTATGACTCACGTGATGGCAAAGAGCTCTTCAGCTTGCTGAGATTCATGAATCATGGTTTTATAAACATGAAGCACACTGAAAAACCCATAAATTGCTGTGGTCATTCTCTAAATGGTCCCAGTTGAATACAAGGTGACTTTATCCATTCTCTTCTTCCTTTAAAATAACAATTTTAGCAAAGACTATAGCTATGATTTCCACATGAGAAAAACCACAGGATCAAAGGCTATGTTATCACCACAGAGGTTCTTCAATGATTCAAATTTCTCTAGATTAACTAACTACTATGTCTGAACAGATTGAAGAAATAAATTCACACAACTATTAACAGCATTTTGTAATTACGTATCAAGACCAACATGGGGCTCCAAAGCAGTAGATGTAAGTGCTAATGGTTGTAAAGAGCCTGAAGTATAGAGCAAAACCCTTCCAAGACAGAGCAGAACAATTCCTAGTAGATATTTTCACATATTTCTTCCAGATATGTTTTTTTTTCATATTACAGGAGTACTTTACTTTTTATTTTTTTTTAATATCAGTCAACAATGGAAATATGCTTTTCAAAGTTTCTAATACTAGAACAAAATATCATACCATGTCTTATAAGTAGATTATAAGTCAAAGATACAGTATAAATTGTATAACAAAAATTAAAATTAAACAATATTCAGAAAATTAAATATTAATTAATTAAAAACTAAGTTAAATATTTCAAAACAATATCCCAAAATTAAAAAAAATTTTTTTGAGTCTTTTTTTTTTTTTTTTTGAGACAAGGTCTTGCTATGCAGTTCAGGCTGGCCTTGAGCTCACTTTTGTAGCCCAGGCTGATCTTGAACTCACACTGATTCTCCTGCTTCAGCCTCACAAGTGCCGGGATTACAGACATGTGCCACCACGGCCCATCCCAAAATTAAAATTAAATCATGAGTCCAAGTAAGAGGCCAGATTGTTGTGTATCATATGTATGAATCTGTAATCAATTCAGACTACCTGCATAGTATTCGAATAGGATGATATATACAAAAATATCAACTAACAAAACGTTTTCATGATAGTAAAGAATTACTAAGAATAAAGCATAACATAAAGACTGGAATGACAAATATATAACCAGCACTTCTAACAGTTTGGGGATAGATTATTGCACAAAGTTCTAGTGTGTTGTGGATGTGGACAGTGTCAATGATGCTTACTGGTGGCCAGGTGTCACTTCTGGGACTGAGCTACTGCTATTTCCTTGATAGTCACCTTGTAGACCCAGACAGATTCATGACCCATAGGGAGCAGAAGAAGTCCATTTATTGAATATGCTGATGGAAATATTTTGCTGCTGTATACAAAAGAATAATTGAAAGAATGCTTTTGTATACCTTTTTTTCTCCCATGTTTAATTGTTTGCCATATTTTGTGGGTTCTTTCCATTCTCATTCATGGAGTTGTGGCTGTTTTGATCCCTCTCTAGAATATCTTTTAGTAAACTGTGTAGGGTTGGCTTTGTCATCATGAAATTCTTCAGTTGTTCTTTTTCATGGAAGCATTTCACTTCTCCATCAAACTTGAAAGAGTTTTTCAGGGTATCACAGTGTGGGCTGGAATTTGTTTTCATGAAGGACTTGAAGTACTCTGCTTCATGCTCTTCTTGATTTGATGGTTTGTGAAGAGAAATCTGCCCTTATTCTGATGGGTTTTTCTTTAAAGGTGATCTTTTTCTTTTCTCTAATGGCTTTTAGTATATTGTTCCTATGTTGAATTTCTAGGATCTTGACTATTATATGTCTGGGTGTGGTGTTAATTGGGTTGATGTTACTTGGAGTTCTTTGGTTACCTGAGTGTCAGATAGTTTCCCCATATTTGGGAAGATTTCTGCTATTATTTCTTTCCATATTCTTTTTATATCATTTGTATTGACTCCTGTCTCGTTGATGCATATTAGTCTTACATTGTTTATCTTTGCATCGCCTTGCAGATGTTGAATTATTTTTTCTTGCATCCCAGTTGTTTTTAAGAGATCCTTTCTTACCTTTTTACTAGCTGCAATGGTGTCTTCAAGATCTGAAACTCTATCTTTACTTTCATTCAAAAAGGTTTGCCAGCTTGTGATTGAGATTTTAATTTTTTGTGTAGCATTTTGAATCTGTTTCACGTGTTCCATTACTTTTGTATATTGCTCATTCAAGGATTCCATCGTTGTCCTAATTTCCTCTAATTTTTGTGTGTCTTCTTTAGAAGCACTTAGTACTTCTTTCATTATAGTTATCATTTCTTTTCTTACTACAGAAATTATTTTTAATCTGATTTTGTCTATACTTTTCTGCAGTTGTTTCTTTACTTCAGAAGCTATTATTTCAGAGATTTCAGGTGTGTGATTTCCAATTTCTTCTATGCTATTGTCTCCTGCATTTGTTCTGTATGGGCTGGGGGTCTGAGAACACATTTTGCTCCTCCTCTTTGTTATTTTGTATAGCGCTGTCTTTTGACCTTTAGTGTAGAGCTTTGGTAGAGTTCTTACATTAGCACCAGGTCTGTGTCTACCAAGTTCAAACTTGTCCAGGTGGGTGTGGCTTGGATCTGGCTGCTGAGCTCCACTTCTTCCTGCTGCAGCCATTGGAAGTGAACTTGCTATGCCACTCTGGCAAGATGTTCTGCTCCTGGGTCAGCTGGGGGAGTGTTGCCTCTAGCCTCAGGGTTCCACAGAGAGCCTGTCTGACAGATAAAGTTCTACTCACATGCTGGGCCTAGGTGCTGGGTCAAATGAGTGTCCAAAAGGCCGCAGCTGGTTTCACTCACAGACTGGGCCTGGGTGATGGGTCCAATCCTGCAGATATTTTTAATAAAGCTCCAACACACTTTCAGTGGCACTACTATGCATAAAATGTCAAAAGAGATATATACTGTTGCTTATCAAATGAGGGCATGGAGTAGTAAAAATCCAAATTTGTGTTTAAAGTAACACAATTCTATATTATTGCTTTTATCCAAAGAAATTAATTTATTGCCTAGTATGTGCTTTTGACTAATGCGATGGCAACTTGCCTGGTGTCAGCATGCCACTTGCTCTGTCTTCCCGAATCCTACAGAGTCCATGAGTATTTGGAAGATCACAGCATGAGATTTCCACATTAAGCCCAAAGGATCCCTGTGGCAAAGGAGAATCATCAAAAGCAAAAACAGGAGCAAATTAATGTATTTCTTAAATTAAACAACAATATAAGAACAAAAACCTATGGAAAAGTTGATCATCACTTATGTTTGCTTACACAATGTTTATAAAATAGAATTTCCTGAATGGAAGAACTTAATTTTTTCTCCTGTTTAAATTGTTATTAAAGTAGTGTGCTTTCTAAGATAGTGTTTTATGTCCAGTAAGATCACCATTTTTGTAGACCAGCACTCAAGGTTTTGCAGGAATTTTTTGTTTTCTCTCTCATCATGTGTGTCACTTTTATGGGACGAGACTGCGACCGGTCTGCTTCTACTTACTTTGGGTTATTGGCACAAGCATGAAGTTACTCTTCTCTGAAACTGGATGATGGAGCACATTTCCTTTGCCACCTCGTACTGCATACACAATAGACATTTCAAGTCTAATATTAATAACCAAAACTGAAGCTTTGCTTGCCAGTTCTATTCATTTTCTATCTCTGGGGGACAAACTCAGTGACTTAAAATGTCTTCTCCTTATTTCAGTTTCCACAACTCAGAAACTCAAGCACAGTGTAGTCGAGTTCTCTGCTTGGATTCCTGCATGGTCAAATCAAGGCCCTTTTGGGGTTTGAGGATCTCACCCACTTGCTTGGGTTATTAGCCAAATCCAGCTCCTGCTTGCTCCGTTACTGTGATCACATTTTCTTCCCACGGGCAATAGTGAACTCCTAGGCTGTCCTTGAGTTCTTCCCTGTGACCTTCATCTCAGAAAACATAATTTTTCTGCCTCCTTGAGATTAGCAGGGAAGTATTTCCTGGGCACTTCACCTTTTAAAGCTATCAAACAACGTATCATAAAATTCAGTGACTCCCTACTTCAAAAACCTAATCTGAATTGGTTTATGTTTCCCTTTCATTAATTTCTTCTATCATTCCTTTTCTATCCAAAGCAGAATGACTTAAAATTTTTAAATAATTTTGTATTTTTTGAATTTGACTTCCTTCACAGTGTGAAAAAATTACGAACTTCTAAGCAAAGCCTTACCAGGCCCTACAATAATGTGCTATGGTTTGTAATTTATGTGCTTTGGAGTAGATTCTTTGGGGCAATGATTAAGTTAAGTGTGTTCTGCCCTTGAAATTTCACTAATCCACGTGTAAAGTAGGCATCAGAGAGATGCCCCACCTCTTTGCCCTTTTGAGGACACAATCTCAGGCAGATGCAACAGAAGATATTATTTTAGAGGAAGAGAGCCACCTCAACCTGCTGACTGACTCATCTTGGACTTGTTAGTTTCGACAGCTGTGAGAAATAAATTGTTATTGTTTATAAATTACCCAATCCATTGTATTCTATCATAGCAGCACAGATTAAAACAGAAAACCTCTTCTAAGGGACATTATTTGATACTGAAATGACTCCCTTAAGGGAACCAGCTTGGGAACCCTCACAGGGCTGACTGTTCCAGATACAGAAACTGACTAATGCAAAGACCAGAGAAAGACATGTTGGAGAGGACAGAGGTGGGCTGATTACAGTTCCCTGGCCCTCCAGTGTCCAGGAAGATGTTATGTGGTGGCGACCTAGGTAATTTAGCCTTGATTTCCTCTGATCATAGCAGATACCTCATCTGCTAGATTTGTGGTGTATTGTGTGGATTCTTTAAAAATCTCTGGTCACTGAAGTATTGTGTAGAAGTTCTTCCATGACTGCAAATACAAATCTACTGAGTGGTTGCATATGATTCCTGACCATAGTGGTTTGGTTTTTGTTTTTGTTTTTTTTTGACAAGGGTAACAATACGATACAGGATACATAAGATTATTTAATAAGAGTCTCTCAATGAGTCATACACAAAGAGTGCAGGAAATATGTCCACACACTCAAGGCCCAAGAAGCCAGCTGAGGGCCTGGATAACATAAAAATGTCCTATGTGAGTTCAGTTGAAAACATAGAGCTTATAGCATTGCCTCACACACGTCCAGTTGGAAGCCTAGAGCCCATGACAATGTCTCATGCAGGCCGATTTCACAGATCTGTTTTGGGCCCAAAATGTCAGAAGTGGAAGCTAGGCTGAGGGATCTGAACTGGAGTTAAGAAGCGATGCTCAAGGCAAGCACCAGAGATGCCTGTAAAAGTACCACAGCCATCCTCAGCAACAGTGAGGTCCCAAGCTCCTCTGAGGATGTGGAAAACTGAATTCCCGTGAGGAAAGCCAATGTGACAAGCTTCTCTAGGAGACTGAGCTGTGTGCCATCTTCCCCTCCAGAGCTAGGAAGTGTTGTCCAAAGTGGGGACCAGAGCTCCCCCAAGGTGAACTTCAGCATTTATCAGCAACAATGAGGTACTGGGCTGCTCCTCCTCCCAAAACAACCACGTTCACCAAGAAAGCCAGCATGGCAAGGTCCTCCATCAGAATAGCCTAAGAGAACCAGCAGCTTCCAACAACTCCAACAGTTTCAGCAAACAACTTCCCTGTAGCCTGTTGGCAGGTTCTCCAGTTCTGCCTTGTATGCTGCTGGACAGCCCTCAAGTGGGCTGACACACCCAGCACCATGCTAATTCAGTTCAGCTGGGTGTCACAGTTGACCACCAAGTGGCAATCCACCAGACTGACCTTATTATCTGTGTATTTTTGTTGTGATTTCTTCCTTTTATGCAGGACTACTGGATTGAGTTTAAGACTTTAGTGGCAAATCTATAGCGTATATCATTATGTTTTTCTTTCAAGACAAAAGATGTTAATGTATGAGTTGTCTTTTCCAGACTAAAACCTCAGTGTTCAGGTTTCACTGCAGTGTTGGCACTTCGGGATGAGTAATGGATTTGGGATGCAGCATGGGTGCTTTGTCTAAATGGTTTGCCACAGAGGGCTGGCGGTATAGCTCAGCAGATTAAGCGCTTGCTTAGGGAAGCACAGGGGCCAGGGTTTGATTCCTGGCCTGGCGACGGAGTCTGAGCCTGGTGGCACATGCTTGTAATCCCAGCACTTGGGAGGCAGAAAACAGGTGGATCACTATGAGTTGCATAGTGAGACCCTGTAGAAAAAAAAAAAAAAAGACAAAAAAGAAATGATTTGCCACAGGACTCCAAAACAGCTTCTGCATAATGTTTGTGAAGTAGCGCTCACCTGGAACAGAAGATGCATGCAGCTTTGGGTTAATTGTTAGTGGCATTATCTTCTACAGGCAGCGTCCAATAGGCTGCCACATACAGCCTCAGCCAGGTCAGTCACATGTCCATGGAACTGCACAAAGCACTTGGAAGTTCTGCCTGGAGGACGCTTTCACGTGGCATGCTTGCTTTCTCTACAGTAGTTCTTTCAAATACGCTCAAAGTGAGTAAGCTTTTCTGCCCATGAGAAGAACCATGAAGCTTATTCTTAGATAATAAGTGCTGCGGTCCCTTCAGCCAACAGACGTTGTTGCCTGTCAAACGTGACAATTCTCTAGGGAGACAATACGATGCGTGCACATGTGTGACCGGTTTATTTGACTTCAAGTATGAACTCAAGTCTCATCCATATCCCTATAAATGTCTCAAGCTTATCCCTCCTTATAGCTGAGTAATACTCCATTGTACAAAAATATCACATCTTTTTTTAAATCCATTTCTCAGTTGAAGGGCGTTTGGGTTATTTCCAAGATTATACTACGACAAACTGTTGCTATAAACATGGGAGCATGTATATTGCTGTGATATAATGTTTTTAGTTCTTTTGGGGTAAGTGAGACCACTAGCCTAGCTTTGAAGAATGTCAATGCTTATTTCCATTGAGGCTGGACCAGTCTACACTTCCACCAACAGTGGAGGAGCGCTGCTTTTTCTTCACAGCCCTGTAGCATCTGTTATTGTTTGACATTTTGATGATAGCCACCCATTCTTTCTGTGGTAAGACAGAATCTCAGTGTTGTTTAATTTGCATCTCTCAAATGACCCACGATGCTGAACTTTTTTTCATATGTTTATTTTCCATTTGTATTTTTTTTTAATCTGAAAAATACTGTGTGGCATCTCTAATTTGAGTGACATGAAGTACCAATAAAAAGAATAATAAAGGATGGATACAAGTATGAAAATGGATCTGGATGAGGGAGAGAGGAGAAGGGGGTTAGAAAAAGAAAGGAGCTGTCATGTGACCATGTCACCATTCCCCCAGGTGACTGTAAACTGCATGAATTGCTTACATGTAGTACTAACGTAAGACAAATGCTATCGCTGTTAAAAACTTCAGTTCGTAAAAATCAAAGTTCTTAATGAATATTTCCAGGCTTTCAAGTGAAAGCCCTCCCAGCCGAGGGCAAGGCCTTGGACTGCCTGCCCCTTCATGAGAGTGGTAGGGAGGGCTCTTTGCTCTCTTCCCTGTACGTCTGCCTCCTCCTTCAGTGGCGGCTGCCTTCTCAGACCCTCCAGGTTGGGCGGGTAACAGAAGCGGTTGATTTTTACCTGCTGAGGTGTTCCAGATTCTGGGTCTGATGTGGGGAATGGGCTTCTCTCCTGTAGGATGCTTTGGAGGACTGGGCCTAGAGGTCTTGGTAGCTGACTCACTTTGATTCCTCAGTTCGCTGTCCTCCCTGGAGATGGCTCACACACTCTCCTCCTCCTGGACACTCACTGGTGCACCTTCAACAAGACCTTTGCATCCTTCTGGATGGCCTCAAAAATGGCTTCTGCCCAGGTCTCTTCCCCAGCCACCCTTATCTGGTTCATTAACACATCCTTCACCAAACAGACTCCAGGAGTCAGGCCAGTCCCAGAGCACCAGCAGGAATCCTCAGCTCTGCACCAGGTACTGCATTCTTAATCTACACAATACACAAAGTTGCTCTGGGAAAGTAAAAAATTGCAGAAGGCTGTCATTACTGTTATTGTTGTTGTTATTGCATTTAAGAATTTCTTCCTTACTGGCATTATAAGATGTTTTGCGTTCAACTAAAATTATTAGCCCCAGTTAGGGAATCAGGCATTTTTTTTTATTGTTAATCTATTTATTTATTTATTCATTTGGTACAGGGTCTCACTATGCACCTTGGGCTCACAGTGATCCTCCTGTCTCAGCCTCGCCAGTGCTGGGATTACAGGTGTGTGCCACCACACTCGGTTTTGATGGCTGGCACAGCTTCCGTGCCAGCACTGCATGCAGTACAAAAGATCGAACCCAGGTCCTTGTGCTTGCTAGGTAGGTGCTTGGACCACTGAGGTACCTCCTCAATCCTTTATAGAATTTTTTTTTAATCAGGCATTTCTTGTAGGGTTCCATGTCTTGTATCTGTGCAGTAGGCATGTCTAGCTGAGATATTATTTCTTCTGCATTCTTTTGACTTACAAAGCAAGTAGCTATGTGCTTTTCATTTGCATGCCTGCAAACCTTTGCCACCAGTACACTAACCCCCATAGCCACAGCTTATTCTCTGTGATTTTAGTTGCCCATGATGTGTTAGTCAGCATTCTTATTATGAGACAAAATACCTTACACCTGGAATTTGAAGGAGAGAAATTAATTTTGGCTCACAATTGCAGAGATTTTGGTCCTAGATCAGCTGCCTGCAAAGCAGAACAGTGATGGTGGGATGGGATGGTGGCCCAGAGCTGTTCCTCTCATGGCCACAAGCCGGCAGAGTGTCAGGAAAGGGCATCAGCTCAGGGCGTCTCACCCAGGGCACACCTGATGCCCTACCTCCAGAGGGGCCGGACTTCTCAACAGCACCGTTACCTATGGATGTCGCTGGATTGATCCTCCAGGCCCCATTCAGGAGTCCTTGAGTTGAGTCAAGTTGACAGTTAAGATTAGCTCCCCTAGCCCCATGCCTTGGCAATCTGACATCTAAGCAGATCTCCTTAAATCTCTCCTAACGGTCAAATAAACACAATAAGGAACACGGTCATCATTCCACCTAACATGACATCTATCCTGCATATAATGGGCAATAATCCCTCTGCCAAAGACTCAACAGTTTCCATATTGCACCAAAGTCCAAGTTCAAAAATCCCTCTGTGACTTAAGGCAAAAGCTTACCTGTGAACCCCTTTAGAATTTAAGAAAACCATGCTATGTTTTTCTAATGTACACTGGAATACAGTAAACATTCCCATTGCAAAACAGAGGAGTAAGAAAAAAAGAGGAGCAAATCCAGGCTGAAACCCAATGGGACAAACACTAAGTTCTGCGCATCCAGGTGGGGCACTCAGGACACATGATGGTAGGAGCCCAGCTCCAGGGGGTGCTGGTGGCCACCCGCACCTTCCTAGGTGCAGGGCACATGACCTTTGCTTGGGCTTGGTTTGCTTGATCTCTGTAACTTTCCTCTGCATCAGTTTCATATCCCTTGCATCTCCATCTCCCTGGAGACTTCTCTGAAGCCTCAGCTTCCCTCCCTCAGCTCCTCGCATCACCCTCCCAGTGGCTCTTGGAAGGGACTTTAATTAAGCCACACATTTTTACTTGGTCTCCCAGGCCCTCATTTGAAATCTGCATAGAGTCCTCTTTGCCACTATAGCTCTTGCATTCTGCATGTCTGAAATGACAGCACCATGTGGACAGGGCCAAGGTCTCCTCCCCCTTGGATCACGGCTGCTGTGGCCCTTGGTGTGCCTCTTGGCTGTCTGAGCACAGTGGAATGAACCCTGCCTAACCCACTGCCTGGGTGGCACTTCCCGGAGTCCAGGGGCTCTTGTCCCAAATGGAAGACTTGCACTTTGCAGTTTTGAGCCTGGGATGACTGCGTGACATCTTGCTGATTTCTAAGATGTCCTTGGAGCATCTTGCTTCTTGTCATGGGTTAGCGTATTTCACTTCTTCTTAATGCCGTTCACCTCCTTAGCAGCTACACTGCTGCCCTCCCAGCCTTACGCATTGGGTGTCTTTCTATCCATCTTTAAGTTTTCCAGGTCATTCAGCTCTTCTTGCTTCAGATTCTCTCTAGAGATCTGACAGAAAGCAGCCAGTCATCCCCTTGTCAAAGCTTGAGTCCTGCCCTGCCTTGCGATGCCCTCCACTAGGCCACTCAGGTCCCACCTGTCATCTTTAAATTCAGCCCCACGCTAAACGACATGGACAAAATGTAGACAAATTTGAGAGTTTGTGTGATCCAATCCGGAAGTCTTTTATTCCAATCAGGTTGTCCTTTAAGATTAACTGTCACACATGATCAATCGGAATGCAAAAGTGTTTAAAAAAAATCCCCACACAACTCATGTCTGAGATTAGCATGTTTGTCTGAGTTGTATACTGAAGCGTCATACTATCCTGCTGTCTTACCCAGTACAGGAATCATCCCTTCACCCACTGTATCCATGCTCTGTACACTACCCTCCCGTTAGTGACATGGGACCTGTCTCACTTAATGACTGTCACAGTATCCAAGTATTTGGGTCCTTTACCTATTATTTTACATAACAATGGCTCCAAAGTACAAGAATAATGATGCTGGCAATTCACTTCAAGGTACTGTGAAAACCGCTTTATTTTATCTCTAGCTAGTGATATTCATCACTTATTGTATCTAATTTACATATGAAATATGTCATAGATATGCAGGTACAGGAAGAATATACAGCATACTACATTTGATACCATTTTGTGTTCCAAGCATTCACTGGAGAGCTTGACTCATATAGCTCTAGTTTGGGGCAAACTGAAGTATTTGTATTAATGTCTCCAAATTTATTCAATTACCATTCCTGTGTCTCTCTTTTTTAAATGTATTTAGTATGAGGTCTACAGGGTCTCACTTTGTAGGTCAGACTTCTAGTGATTCTCCTGTTTTCAAGTGCTGGGATTACAGATGCACACCACCACACCCAGTCTCAATCACCCTCTCAGTGCACCCTGGGAGCGGGGACAACAAGGCACACCAAGTATTAATCTCCTGACCCTTGCATCTGCCTAAGCAGGTGCTTTAATCCCCTGAGCCATCTGGCCAGCCCATCATCCAATCTCTGTGTAACTACAACCTTCTAGACCAAACACTGAGAAACTTTGGCTCCCATAATCCATTGCATCTACTATGGTGTGAAAATTGCCAGCCTAGAACTTCAGTGGTGATCAACTGAGTGAACTAGGCCTTATGGATAGTTGTTTTTGCCATTAAGACAAAATTCCATGCATTTCCAAGACTACAGAAGTCCTCTTTAACCTCATCCTTTTAAGTGAGGTTAGTTTGTATATTTGTAATACATTTAGATTTACACGATTCTACATTTTGTCGTAGGATTTCCAAACTCTTGAATGATATACTAACACATTTGCATACCCAATGATACTCTTTGTGCTGTAAAGTGTACTCATTTTATGTAAGTTGATAGCTTTTTATTTACATTTCTGAGATGTTTTGCTATTATGACCTTTACATTTCATAGTGCAGTAGTAGACAGAATGGTAAAGTCCCCATAACCTGAACTGCTATGTTCTACTTAATAAAAAATCATTTCCAGCATCCCTAACTTTGAGTTTTGGTTCATTATAAAACACCAATGCTGATAAATAAATCACATGGTCATTTTCTCCATAGTCAGCTGTTCAGTCTTGTCAACATTCTAATGATAAAAGAATTGTTGCTCAGTGGAAGAAATTATCTGTCAAAGAAGAAGTTTATTACAAAGCTATGTAGATCCGACCTCTTACTTTCTTAGTGTGTATGTTCCTGGAAATATTTTGAGCATCACTGACTTTGTCTGGTCATGAGAATCTTGTGGTAGAGCAACTTGGTCTGCATTTCGAATATCTAAAGAAAAACAAAGTAGCACAGTGCTTCTGAAAGTAAAAAGAACAACAAAAAGCCCTAAAAATAATCAAAAATAATCACCATCGATTTTATCACTTCATAATACAGCGATGCACGTGGTTCAAAAACCTGTGGCTTAAAGCAATAGTGGATTTTCGTAGTAGTTTTGGAAGTGATAGAAATGGATAAACGCAGCTGCAGTAGGGATAGCCATAGCGGCGGAGGAGTTGGAACGAATGCAGCGCTGGAAGAGGTCCAGAGCACGGGGCATGAGGAGGCGTCTGCAGAACACGCCGCCGCAGGCCTTGGCCTTTTAAAAAACTTTGTTAAATCCAGCGAGGGGGAATTCCTTCATGGCAGTTTCAGAGACGGGTGCTTTGGTTTGAAAGTCAACGCTAACGATAAACAGGAATTTTGCCCTTGCTTTTCAGAATTATAAGAAATATAAAAGTATGTTTCCTTCCTTTGGGGACTTAAATTAAAAATGAGTTTATAACTGCTAGTTAATCCATGACTCTGCTGACCATCTGTATCCCTTTTCCCTAGGTGACAGTGAGACCTTGGTGTTTCCTTGACGAAGGCAGGGAGCTCCAACAACGCTTTCTAAGAATGTGAGAAAACCTCTCTAAGATATTAGGGATCCTATTGCTAGGAAACAAGTGTGGGCACCTAGAGCCGCTTGGCGAGGGTAGTAAAGACTTAGGCACTGAAGCCCCAGAAGTTATTACTACATATGGCCTGCCTGGCTCCAGGTAGGGCAGTTGACGAAATGAAAATAGATGGATTTATATCAGATTATGAAGGAAATTTTCACCAAAGCAGAAGTGTAATCAGTTCTTTGTCCACCTAAAATGACGTAAAGCTATTTATAGTCATTTTCCATTCTCTTATGAGTCAATTAGGTACCAACAACTCCACATATTTTTAAAAGGACTTTCTATTTTATCTTTAATGATGGGAATTCCTGGAATGCCCCTAAGGAAAGGTATCTGGCAGGTGGAGGCCTCTGGGTATTATTTCTCAGGTCATGGCACCTGCTCATATGGCGGTGTTGGGAGCCAGGGAATTTAACTGAGATACATTTTTTCTAGGTGTAACTCTATACTTAAGAGGAAAGAAAGAACACACTGTTTCAAAGTTCTCTTTTTTATGTATTTAGGACAGGGTCTACACGATCTACAGGGTCTCCCTACGCAAATCAGACTTGTGGTGATCCTTTTGTTTTCAGCCTCCTCAGCACTGGGATTACAGGTGTGCACCATCACATCCAGACTGGGCGACTGGCTCAGTGTGCAGGGTCAGGACCAGTGTGGAATGTGATGCTGGGGATCAAACCTGGTCCCTGTGCTTGCCTAAGTAGGTTCTTAGTTCGCTGAGCTATCTTGCCGGCCCCTGAAAATACATTTTCTACACAACTGACAGTGGTGTATTGTCTGAGCTGTGCAGTGAGACCCTGTTTCAAATACATACAAAAAAAGAAAGTGTATTATCAATGCATCATCTTTTTACAAAGAAGGAAAAAAAGATATGGACAAATCAACTGACTTAGGATATTACTACAGTAGATAAGCAAAGAATTGAATTGAACTCAAAACCTCAGACATATGCTTATGTAGTTTGGACCCCACCTTAAGAAGCTTAGTGCTGAGGCGGCACTGCATATTGATTAACAAATAAGTAAGGGTGAGAACCACCCAGCATCGGGCTCTGAAGGTCCCACCTGATTTCCACATTCAGCAAAGTTTAGAAACAGATAACCTTTTAAACAACAATTTAGCCTGCCAGTTCTCTGTTCGTTTCTCATAGTAAGTGTCTAAGGCTCCCTGAGCATGCTCTTCTCGTAGGCTTCTTACCCATGTGCTTAATTGAAAGAGGCTGAACGTGGCTTATGGAGCAGCCTATGCCCTTCCACGACCATGAGGATGAAAGTCTCATCTTCCTAACTTTGGTCAGCCTGACTATCAGGAAAAATCAGACAAAACACAAGCAAGAGAATTCTGAGAATTTTCAAGGCCAAAATTCCTGTTTATACCCTCTATGAGCCGCTTTCAGAATTATCCAGCTTAGCTGATGGTCTTGTTATTATTTCTTCTGGGTTTTTTTTTTTTTTTTTTTTTTTCCCAAAGAAATCTTGCTAAGAAGATCAGAGGAAAACAAACAATTTATGCTATCAGTGGATATGAAAGGAGGTCTTAGATGCCCAATGTGCCACTTAATACTTACTTATAAATCAGGATTCTAGGAACCCAGGTTCAATTGGCAGGCTTCGCTCTGCCTGGTAGGCCAAGACATTCCAGTTCAGAGTGCTCCAGGAGGTCTGCCTGCACTGGCACCAGGGGCAGCCTGATAATACTCTTGAGGTAGTCCAAGGGGGAAATTCAGGCCAGGCTGCAGTTGCCCATCGCGCTGGTTATCAATAACCACCTTCAAAGCTTCTGGCTGTCGTCAAAGGAGTAAGTGTATTTAGAAAACAATAACAAAAATACAAAACCTCTTTCTGAATGTCTCTGGGCAGGCAGACCCTGTGAAAGAGCCAGAAATCTGTGGCAAGGAGGATAGTATTCAGTAAGTGAGACCAGGACTCTGCAGCACTTCACAAAGCTACCCGGAGTGTAAACCTTTTTTTTTTTTTTTTTTTTTTGTGGAACTGGGGTTCGAACTCATGACCCTGCACTTGCCAGGCAGGCACCTGTGCCATGGAGCTATCTCCCCAGCCCTAGAAAGTGTAAACCCTTTAAGGAGCAAAAACACAATTGCGTTCTTACTTGGTTCTAGTCAGTTGAGAGTGATCAGTCATAGAAGTAAAGAAATAGTTGTAAGAATTTTCAGTTAATTTGAAAAAAAAAATTCTTCCTGATACTCACTCCTTTTAGTAAGGATTGGAGTGGCCCTGAATCAGTCACAAACTCAAGAATCCTGCCCCCTGACTGCAAGAGGCTCTAGAAGGATATCGAGGCACAAACTGTGCCAGACTTCAAAATAATTTTGACAAGTAGCAGGAAGTTTTACCGCCACTTCCTTAATCCTCATATTGTTTCTCATCTACCCCCTCTTGAACTATACTTGAGATCAATTTGATTGAACATTAAGAAAAATATGTTGAGCCTGTAATCCCAGCACTGGGGAGGCTGCAAACAGGAGGATCACTAGAGTCTGAGCTGCGTAGTGAGACCCAGTGCCAAACACATGAAACGAAAAGGAAAAATGCATCTGTTTCAAAGACAGATGTTGCCTAACATACTCGATATGTAAAAATTTACAGCAGCAGCAAACATATGTACGACTCTGCTTAATGTATATATGGGTGTCCTTTCTGCTTTTAGACACAGCTCAATTACTCTGAAAGTGATCAGAAATATATGGGCTTTGTGCTAGGTTCTGTTCATGGTGACTAGGGACCATAGGCTTGACATTCATGTTGGTGTCAGAAAATATGTTCTCTTTTTGGCTCTGATGCTAGCTAGCTGCAGAATTTAAATTCTTTAAGCACAAATTTCCTCGCTTTTAATTTATTTTTATCTTTAGCTCCCTCTTTATAAATGAACAGCGTTATACTTTCTCTCCTATACCATCATAGCTTAAGGCGAGTTACAAATACGAAAATTCTTTGCCAAAAACAATGTTGGAGGAATTATTTTTCATTGAAATCTTTATGGAAGTGCACTTTCTCTTTTGTTTAATAGCATAAAAAGAAGCATCTACTTCCTGCAATATACTTTTAAAACATGTTTTAGAAATGTTGCAATGCCATAAGATTAATACAAGTACTTTTATACAACGTCAAATGCAAATGAATATTTGGAGAAAAATTTAGTATTTGGGTAAATGCCAAGAATTTCCTTTATTAATTATTAGCATGTAAAATTTTCTTAAATTTTAAAGCCACTTAGACTTTGTCTTCACTACTTTCATTGCTGGGACAAAATGCCTAACACCCAGAATTAAGGCAAAGAAGGGTGACTTGGCTCCCAGTGTGTGGAGGTTTCAGTCCACGCTCGGCTGGCTGCGAGGTGGGTGGCGCATGGCAGGGGGCAGCAGGTCCTGGCCTTGGAAAACAACGCAAGCAACAAGAGCAAAAGGAGGCAGCGGCAGAGAGTAAGGCTCTGTCTGTCCCTTGCGCTGTATGCCAGGGACCCGCCCCTGTAATCCCAGCACTGGAGTGCGTGGTGTAGCACTTACACCAATAATCCCACTGTGGGGCCAAGAATCAATCCCAAACTCAAGAATCCTGCCCGTGACTGCATGAGGCTCTAGAAGGATATCGAGGCACAAACTATCCTATGCTTCGAAATAATTTGGGCAAGCAGCCGGAAGTCTCAATAGCACTTCCTCAGCCATGAGACACATGCATTTATTTTCTTCTTTGCTACTACAGACAGTACAACTTGTGAAGACCTATTGCTGCACCAGATCTTACATTTTTTTTTTTTGTTCTTTTTGTTTCCTATAACATTTCCTTTCTTCTTCAAAATCTTTTAAAAGGTTTTAATTAATTAATTAATTAATTTGGTACCATCTTGCTAGACAGCTTGGATGTGTAGTGTTCTTCCTGTCTCACCCTCCCCAGCACTGGAGTTACAGGTTTGGGCCACCATGCCTGGTTTCGATGGCTGGCATGGTGCACCTGGGGTTCCAGGACCAGCATGGCGTGTGTTATACCAGGGATCAAATCCAGGTCCTTGTATTTGCCAGTCAGGTGCTTAGACTGCCAAGCTATCTCCTCAGCTCATTTTTATTTTTATTTTTTTAGTTTTTACCAATTTTGTATGTTTATGTCTGATAATCTGAACAGCTAATTTGAAGAAACCAAAATATAGCAGCTATTCATTGTCAAATTCCTATTATTTTGCTTGATGGAGTTTTATGTTGTTTCTTCCTTTTTAAAATAAGTAAACAGCATATAACTGAAAAACATTCCATGTCATATCAAAGGCCTTT
The DNA here is from genome assembly GCA_004027915.1 of Capromys pilorides. Lineage (NCBI taxonomy): Eukaryota > Metazoa > Chordata > Mammalia > Rodentia > Capromyidae > Capromys > Capromys pilorides. Next base: position 2,260 of record PVKN010013230.1, on the reverse strand, counting down.
CACAATATTGGAGCTAATTGGGCACTGACTCTATCACTCAACCTATGTTCTAACTTGAACATCTCCTCCTGGTTCTTACAGCACGCACCCCCAAACATATCCTGTGCATTACAAACAGTTTGTTCTGTAATATACTATACTAAAATGCTTATTTGAATTAAATTTGATTTTTCATTAAGTGCCAAGAAAGCAAAGCGAGGCCCATTTATTCTTTCTGTCTCTGTGTCCACGTGTCTGTGTTTGAACACATGCACGTGCAAGCGCACAGACAGCAGAAGATAGCAACGTCTCAAGCCACTCTGCCTCTCCATTTTCCCACCCTTGGCCCCATGGCAAAGGTCTTCATTCACTAAGCTCCGTATGTTCTTCTCAGGGTGGAGGATTTCTTTGACAGACAATTGTGAGTCTTCTACCAGAACGAATCTTTGTGCATCCCCAGCTCGGCAAATCTGTGAAACAATTCCAAGAGTGCAGATTCGTGTCAGGAAAGCATCTATAATAAGACTGAAGATCATCAGATATGTCAGTTTTTACTTTTGTTCCTCAATAGCATGCCCCTGCATTGATATATGCTGTTTATTTATTTGTCGATGGACTTCTTTGGGATATTATGAATAAAGCCACAATGAGTATCAATAAGGAAGGCTTTATGAGGATATATGTTCTTAAATAAAGCGCTAATTGTGCCATAGATGGTCAAACCATAGATACATGTATCATTTTTAAAGAAAGCACTCAGTAATTTCCTGAGCTTTATTATTATCCATTTCTTTGAGTCTGACAAGAAAAATTCTGTTGTGTCATAGGCAGAGACTTCTACCTTTCATAAATAGAATTGTCCTTTCTTTCTCTCATGAAATTGGTGCTAAAAGAAGCTGGGGTCGAGCAAGAGAAATCCTGAGAGACTTTTAACATGCCTGTCCTGTTGTGAGCCCCAAGATCCCAGTAATTTGGGTTACGTCATACATCTTCAAGAAGCTATTCCCTTTAAGACCTTAAAAGAACTAAAATAAATAAGCACCACCTATGGTCTCACAGCTCCCTTTACCTCAGGTTTTATAGAATTCATAGGACAGGGGCATGTCATGGTCCCACATAGTTAAAGGGATGGCCAAAGCGTGTTTTTATCTGGGGGATTATTTACAGCTGAAGGGAATTTTTGTTTTAATTGTGCGTTTGTCAGGACACTCATAATGCCATTCACAGCAAAACCATTACAGAAGATGTGTGAGCCTGAGAAGGTGCCTGTGCTCCACAAATAATCAACTGACTTCTGAACTGCGAGGACATGAACAACTTAAAATAGCTGCCGTGAAAGTCTGTGGGGACCCTCCATCAAAGTGTGTGACACGGCCTGTTTGGGCCTCCATTCAACAGTATCCTGATGCAATCCCTTAGGACTCTGTGGCATGCTTATTGCTGCCCAGTGGGAGAATTGTCAACAATTTGCCTTTGAAAATGTCAATAAGTAGTGTGAGGCTTTATGGGCCCACATCACTCTATGGGCGATGCTGTCTGCGATGCTTCACATCTGTGCAGACACTGGCACCGCGTATGCAGAGAGCGGCCTTGGCAGAAGCCGCCTCTCAGGCTAGTCCTCCACAGCCTAGAAGAAAGGGAAAACAAGGTCTGTTGTTTCAGCTGTAGTGGTGAGGAACATTTTGCCCAAAATTATTCTGCTGAACCTGTAAAGACAAAATGACCATTATGTGTCTTTTCAACAGAAGCTTCTAGTATCTATGCAAAGTATGAACAAGGACATCTTTGGGCAAATAGATGTAGACCCAGAGCTGATGTGGAAGGCCAACCCATTAGGGAAACTTCTACAGAGCTTTCCCTGGTCCCACCCAACAGCGAGGGTGCTTTTCCCATTTCCTCCTCAGCCATACTTTCCACTGTGAAGCAGGTTTCTGACCTCTGAAGCAACAAAAGACAGCAGAGACTTAGAACTCAGCCCCTGCACCAGATTTGTGCTAACTCCTGAGATGGGACCCCAAGTTATTCCTACTTAAGTCTGCAGACATTTACCATAGGAGCACTGGGACTCCTGGTAGGCTGCAGCGTCTCACTTTAAAAGATCTCCAGGGTTTGCCTTATGTCGTTGATGCTAATTACACAAGGAAAGTTATGGTTTAAACTATTCAGGACACTGTTTAAGTCCCCCTAGACTCTTCTACTGCTTAATTGGTCATCTTTCCTTTGACAAAAATTGGAAACTATAAAGTAAGAAAGAGGAATCAAGGGCTTTTGTTCTCTCATA
>PVKN010013229.1:0-20098 GCA_004027915.1 Capromys pilorides | reverse complement strand
TTTGCATCACAGAAGACCTTAAGTATTGGAAAACAAATAGGAAGTCGATAGTATTGTAAGCATTTTACCAAGTCAGATGCAATGATGTGTTCTTTGTGTTCATCAGATTGTTAAACTTCAAACACATAGTTTATCAGTGCTTCATACACTGCCAGTAGAAGAAAAAACGTATAGTATTACTGTAAGAGATTTTGAGAGAATGCTAGGAGTCTTTAAAAATATTATGTCCTTTAATTTGGTATTTCTTTCTGATTATCTTAAGGCTATAGACAAGTAGTTATAGACAAAGGTGTTGCTTTGTTTTCTTGCACTGGGATTTGAGCTCAGGTCCTCCTGCATGCTAGATAAGCAAGCCCTCTACCTAGACGTCTCCCCAAAGCCTCGTGCAGTCAAGGGTGGGGCTTTCTCAGAGGTGGCTGGTTCTAGAATGTGTGATGCTGGGGCTGATTCGTGGTGCAATGCTAGCTTCCAGGGCACTAGGCCTCAGGGAGTGGGTGCAGCCTTCCCCAGGTAGCCTGGATGAGATAAAGGGACAGAAAGGGTTGGTCAAAGACCCTTGTTGCTTCTCCTGTGTTGTGGGTGTCACAGTGCTTCTGCCATACCACCCTGTCTTGGAGCCAGATAAATATGGACTGAAACCTCTACAAACTGAGCCTGATAAGCCTTTCGCCTTTTGACTTGTATCGATGCTTAGTTTCAGCAGCAAGAGAGAAGTAGCTAAGGGAGCCGCTGAGCTACATCCCCAGCCTTTTTTATTTTCCTCTTGAGCCAATCTGATTAAGTTCATTATATTCTCATTAAGTTCCCAGTCTTATTAATGTCCTCAGGCTGCTCATGATCCTTCTGCCTCAGCCTCCTGAGGAGTGAGATTATAGGGGTGTGTCTTTGTGTCAGCCTCATTTATTTTTTTTAATCCTTTTGTACCCCATACCTAGGATGGTACTTTTGATATGGTAGTCAGTAAATAGTTATGGAACTAATAAAATTACAGGCAAGTGTGGTGGTGCACACCTATAATTTTAGCACTTGGGACGCTGAGGCAGGATGATTGTTGACAGTTCAAAGCCAGCCTAGACCGTATAGTGAGACTTTGTCTCAAAAAAGTAAGGAAGAAAAAGCAAGAATGAAATACAGTTCACAGATGCACACAATGAAATACAGTTCAGCTACTACAGGTGATATTTTTAACAAATTTTTAATGACATTGAGAGTTTTGAGGAGTGATCTTTCAAATAAAATAAGAATAGTTTTCCATATTACTAAGCGACTGTCTTTGGGTAGTATTCTTTAGATTTTTATGTGATAACTTTGGAAGATAACTGTTGATAGAATAACGCTATTATTAGATCAAAAGCACAATGGTAAATCTGGGCTTGAAAGTCAGTTAAATGATTTTCTCTATTGCTCACTTTGCAAAAATGCATGTGTATATAACATTATACAGTATAAGTTCATGTGACTAACTTCGTTTCATTTTAACTTGGGGTCATAGGAAATGCTTCTTAGCAGATTTCTTCTGTGTTGTAGTATTGCTTTTTTTTTTTTACTGTGTAGCTTTACTTTTTTTCCCTTTAGTTTGATTTCGATCTTCCTAACTTTCAAGTTACTTCACATTGACCCTAGGCCTTCTATGCTTGAAACTTTCAGAGAAATGTTGCTTTTGTGCAGATGAAATTATAAATCAGGTAGTTTCTAGAAATTAGTGAAATATAATTGAGAAGTAGCAAAACAAATAGGATTACAGTTCTTAAATGTTCCATTGCTTCCTTGTAGGAACAACGTTTTTTAAAAGAAGATAGCTGGTTATACTAGAAATACCCAAAAAACCACGAAATTGGTTTTGGTTTTGTCTGTTTAATAGAACGCAAATAGCCAGTATGTAGTGTTCACCTTATTTTCTCACTATTCTTGGGAATAATTTAGAATATGTTATAATAAACATATATTTTTAAAATCTGAGTTTTAAAGATCTGAAGTTCTTAATTCAAAGTCTAGAGCTGGTTAGGTGGCCCACACCTTTAATTTCAGTACTTGATACACTGGAGTAGGAAGGTTGTCATGAGTGTGAGACCAGCCTGGACTACACAGTGAACTCAAGGCCAGCCTGAGCTACATGATGAGAACCTGTCTCAATAAAATGAAACAAAACAACAAAACTCAAAGCTGTAATTTTTAGTATATTTAATGGCAAGGTGAGCACTTAAAGCCGTAATTTTTTCAGCAGAATCTTCTCAAGTCATATTGAACTTTCAAAGAATTAAAAATAAGTAGGGATAATTCTTAGGAACATTTTTTAATAGTTTTAGGTTTTCACAGGAAGATCTATATTCCAGTTCCAGTTCTCTCATCAACAATTAAAAAGGTACCTGTTGTTACATGTATTTGCTTTGGCATCTTTGACTTGACAAATACCAGGCCAGAATATTGTTTACATTTCTTTTTATAGTGTGTACTGTCCTGTGGAGCGCCGCACTGTCATTTAAGACCACTGTTGTTTTCTTCTTAGTGATAAAAAGTTGATTGCTGAAGGACCCGGAGAAACTGTATTGGTTGCAGAGGAAGAAGCCGCTCGAGTGGCTCTTAGAAAACTGTATGGGTTCACTGAGAACAGAAGACCCTGGGACTATTCCAAGCCCAAGGAGGACCGCAGAGTGAAGACCACCAGCACCGCCAGCTGAGCCAGCCACGGGTGTGGCACCCTGACCTGTGTGAACAGAAGCAGGGACAGATGCTGGAAGCGTTCCCAGCTGAACAGTTTCCAGGTGTAAATAGATGTCTTTTCATATTGTGTTCCTAAAAATAAATGTGTATTTGGTTAGCGGTTTTTGTTTTGAGTCTTTCTTTTCTTTTCTACATATTCCATTTTTTTCCCTCTTTTTCCTTCTTTTCCCCTTCCCTCTTCCTTATTCTCCCAATTATTGAACATTCTCTTTCTAATTCACAATAGCTGTTATAGATTCCGGTCCTTATGTACACTTTCAGATTTCCAAGCAGAGAAACAGTGTAGTATTTACAAATGTGTGTCCAGTTTATTTCACTTAAGAGTATAGATTAAAGATGCATCCATTTTCCTAGAAATGTCTTGAGTGTATTGTTATGGAAGAGTAGTATTCCATTGTATTAAAAAAAATCTATTTCCATTCTCCAGTTGATGGGCAGTTGTTTCCAAGATTGAGCTACTACAAACTGCTGCTATAAACATGTATGTGCACAGATTGCTCTGGCATGTGATAGGTGTTTTTCAGGTGAATGGCACAGCAAAGAAACAGGCAGAGGAAAAAGAGAAAGGGACTTTATTTTCTTTGAGGACACTGGAGAGAATATGGGGAAAGGATGAGGGATTTTGTTTCTTGATTAGGCAAAGGGAGGCTGAGGTTTTTATGGCCTTTTGCCTGGGATGGAAAAATGGAGGGGATGTTTAGATATACCTGAAGGAGTCGATTGGGGATCTTCCCTGAGGCAGTGGGACTGGTGAAAGTAAATTATGTCCTGGGCTGAATTGAAGAAGAAGGGAGTTGGTCTTGGGGAAGTGGACTTTCTTTTAAGGGCTCAGCTATATTAGATGACCACCATGATGATTTTATCAATTTATAGTAGGGCCAGAGCCTATCATTCTCATCTTGTGGTTGTTACGAAAAGGGACATCATGTCTCAGACGGCTTCCTGCGAAATGGGAGCATCATCTTGGGGGTGAGAAGCGTTGATGGCACAATAGTTTACGCCCACGTGGAAGTTAGTGCCAGGTGTCTCAGCCAGGGTTAGAGGTTCTTCACAAGTGAAAGCTCACATCTGAGATTGAAGGAACCTGAAAAACAGTCTCAGGGTACGGAGTAAAATTGTGAGGACTTACTATTCCTTGGTTTCATAGGGAAAGTGCGATGGTGTAAGTTGGCTCAGACAGGGCATCTAGAGATAGACGGGAGAGAGTTGGAAGAGAGCGAAGCTCAGGAATTGGATCATATTTGAGAGTTGGAGTTACAATAGGCAGAAAAGGGTGAGGGTCCAAGAGGTTGCAAAGTGTAAGAGTATGAAGGCTACCTTTTGTGTCAACCTAATGTTGTCTGGGCAGACAGTCCAAAGACCAACAGCAAAGGAAAGGACTAATAGAGAATGGTAAGCTGTGAACAGGATGGGGGAACAATAAATGAGTTACCCAGGGACTTTAAACCTCTAGTTAGACGGAAACATGTACGTGATGAGAGCTGGGAAGACCATTTAGGTTTAGGATTAGGAGGGACAGAGTTGTCGGGTGAAGTGGAGTTGTCTTGAGTATCGCTTGACTTGAGTAATATGGAGCCAGGAGGGCAGGCCGGCGACCTTCAACACTGATGCTGTTGAGAGGATGACCAAATTGCCTGTCCTCGCTGGCTCTAGTCCTGTAGGCTTAGAGGATTTGAGACATATTAAGTCTCCAGGGGATAGGTGGCATTGAGTGCTGTCCACTGGTTGTGGAAGACAGCAATCTGCATGTTGTCACAGCAAGTATTGGAGGAAGGAGGGGATGGGAACATAGTGAGAGGGGGAAGGTTGTCAGCAGCAAGGAAGTTGTGAAGTAGGAAAGGTCTACCATCCATAAGCTCAAATGGACTCAGAAAGGTGGATGTCCTGGGGAGTGTCCAGAGTCTGCTTAGGGCTGAGGGAGAAACTGAGGCCATGGAAAGGTCTTTCATGGATCTGCGGTATGTGAGAGGGAGTCTTTAGAGCTGGGAGCGTTTTATGTGTTATGAGTTCATTAAGGTAATGGGGCAAGTAGACTGTGATAGATTGCCCTAAGGTGAACTTTTTTTGTCTTTTGTGTTAGTGTAGCTGCTGCTGCAAGTGCATGGAGACATGGAGTCCCTCTGTGAACTGTATTGTCAAGTTGTTTAGAAAAGTAAGCCATTGCCCCAAAAGACGGTCTCTTTCTGTGTCCTAAAACATCTACTGTACTGTGACCCTGAGAGGTGCTGTATAGGGTAAAGGCTGCGCTGGGTTGGGTAAAGTGAGAGCTGGGGCCCTTAGGAGGGCCTGTTGCAGCTTGTGAAAAGAGGAATGTATAGGAGCAGTGGGGTCAAGGGGTTCTAACGGAACCCCTTGATGCCCTACAGAGAGATTGTGCCTAAGAGGCGAAGTTGGGAACCCAGAGGCAGAAGAAGTTAGCCAAACCAAGGAAGGAGAGAACTTGTTTTGTACTTGGCACCTGAAGGTTGTGAGGGAGAGCTTTGTGGTCAGCTGTGATCACACGAGTAGTAGGAATGAGGGCAAGTCCTAGATACTTGAGTTTTGGTGAGGCTGTTTGAACTTTGGAGGGAGAGACCCTGCAACCTAGTCTTGACAGAAAATTGAGAGGAGTAGCTGTGGGTTGCAGGGATAGGGCATGAGAGGGAGAGCAAAAGAGGAGGTCGTCAATGTATGGGACGGGCAGACTGGGCTTGAGGCCAAGGATTTTGAGATTAGCAGAGAGGGTTTGACTAACGGAGTGAGGCCTGTCTCTGAACCCTTGAGGTAGGACTGTCTACATGAGTTTCTGAGATTGGAGAGTGTCTGGATCAGTCTATGTGAAGGCAAAAGGTCTTGGCATTTTGGATGTGAGGGAATGGTGGAGGCATATGGGCTTGAGCCTGTCTTGATGTTTAGGGGCTATCGGATATTGGGAATGTAGGAAAGAGGTGTGCAATCACTGAGGCACATTAGTCCATGAGTGGCATGTGTGGCATGAACGGGACTAGAAGTCTGAACAAGAAAGAGGGAGGGAGGAGCTGGCTATGTATTGAGGTTGGGTTTGTAGGATGTGTGCTGTGGAGGGAAAGAGAGAGATGAGAGAAAAGTGGAGTTTTTGGAGGAGGTCTCTCCCCATGAGAGCTATGGGACATATTGGGATCACAAGGAAATTATGAGTGAAGAAGTGTGTGGAGTCGGCAGTGAATGGGCCTGGCTGAAAGGGGTCATGTGAGTCACCTATCAACACCCTCTGTGGGGACTAGAGAGCTAGGATAGCAGCTTTAGAACTAAGAAGGAACATCGTGTGTGGTCTCCATGTCAGCAAGGAAAGCTTTTCACCTGACATGTCGAGTGAGACTCAGGATTCTGACCAAGGTGCCTCGATGTGGGCCATGGACCCCAGCTCTGTTGTGGCTCTTCAGAAGCAAGGCCAAGCTGGTTAAGTATTGATGCTTCTGGCTGTAGTGGGTTCTCCTGTGAGGGCAGGGAGTTGGAACACTTACCTGCTGTTTGGAGGACAGGGCAGTTGTTTTTCCAGAGACCCTTGAGCTTGTAGATATCCCAGTGATGGCTATCAGTTGGGGCAGGCTTGTGCCCAGTGTTTTACTTCGCCACATGTGAAACCATCCGGGAAGGGCTGGGGCGGCAGAGTTGTTTACATTTAGCATTGCCCTGTTAAGGTCCTGCTTTGATGGGAGTCTCCAGGGTCACAGCCAAAAGCTGGCACTGTGTAACCAGAGGACTGTTATCTTTTATCAACCATAGACATTTGAGCAATTAAATCCCTGTGGAACATTGATAGACAACAGTTATATATTTTTGTAGAGAACATGTTCCATTAATAGATATATATAGTAATGTAGCATAGCAGTCATAATAGGCGAGGAAACCTCTATTTTGTGTTGGCATCTCTAAATGTGATGGCATATGCACAGGATATATGTCACATCAGTTTTAGTTAGAATATTGTCGTTTGACTGATGACCTCCTGGTGGCTTGACAGGCATCTCTTATTATGCATACCTGGAGCATAAGAGAAAGGCATATGTTTAAATCTGAAAGAAAATTTACATTGTAGCATACTGTACATTTGGAAGGCATGAATATATTTAATACATTGAGCATCCTTTATGAGGATTCCTTATTTTTTTTATTTTTTGAAAAAGCTTTATTTTAACCAATGACCAAATTGTTGAAAGTATTTTTTTAAGAGATTATTTGGGACTCTCTATTGATGAGTAAAGCTTGGCCACCCTTTAGCCAACAATCAAGAGTCCTGTCTAATAATGTCTCCCCATTTTAATGATTTTTATTTAATTATAAATTAAGTTTGATATCAGTTAGACCAGCTTGTAACACAGGAGAAAGCATGCTTTTAACTATATATTTTAGAGCTCAATTAAAAAAGGAGCAGCTGCTTAGAGAATGATATAAAAACAAACAAGTACACGCAGGACACACAGACATCTTTATAAAATGAGAGTGCACTCAAATACATTTCTGCCCAGGTTAAATTGTGGTGACCGTTTTTGGTTTGTGGTTATGAGAGACTAGTTAGAACTTTTGTAGGTCAATTAGCAGAGATCTCTTATAAGAAGAATTTGGAAAAACATAAAAACCTCTTATTTATAGTTAATATATATCTAGTTTTAATGTAGTGTATCAGGTTTGAGTGGGAGCAAGCAAACTGAGCAGAGCATAAGGATTAGGCACAAGTCCCGGACTTGGGGGCCGGGGAGATAGCTCTGTGGCACAAGTGCCTGTCTGGCAAGTGCAAGGTCGTGAGTTCAAACTCTGGTCCCACCAAAAAAAAAAAAAAAAAAACAAGTCCCAGACTTACAGGCTGGCAGTGAGGGAAACTGAGGCGTCTATTGTCACTGTGTAGACTGTGGAGGTGGCTGGGGGTGTGGTGGTGAAGGGAAAGGGCGAGCAGCTGGCTCAGCTGGAAAGGGCAGTGTGTCCATTTGTTCCATGGGCCGCTGTCTTTAGCTTGATGGATAGCAGAGGGAGGGGCATATGCTGTTTGGAGGGTAAAAAAAACTGGTTAAAGTGAAAAAACTAAAGGAGAAAAGATTGTGGTTATAAGGGGAGCGGGGCAGTGAGGAATGTAGGACCAACTGAAAGTTGAGAGGTTAGAAGGTAAAATGGCCTGCCAGAGGTATGGCCCAGTGGTGGAGGCTGCTGGGGCAGGGGTCAGGGAGTGGGGGAGGCGGGGCCTGTGCTGTGGCTTCAGATCTGCCCATTGCAGTGTAGGACATCTGATCTGAGAGAGAGCAGAGCAGAGAGAGATCGTTAGGTGGGGGAGCTGTCCTGGGTTTCTGCAACTGTGGAGAGAGATGGGGTGAGAGGCCACTGCAGAGGGCGGAAGGGGGAGGAGCAGTGAGTGTGAGAGCTCTGGAGACTGTAGCAGAGGAGGCTGAGGAGCTGCAGCTGGGGTGCTAGCAGAACAAAGTGCTCAGGAAGCTTTAGCTGAGGGGACTGCCAAGCTGTAGCTCGGAGTTTGGGGGAAGCGAATGCAGGTCCGAGGGGTGTCATTTTGGAGGATGGGAAGAGGTGGAGAGAGAGGCCTGGGTGGAGTGGCGCAAGCCGAGAGTAGCTGGGTCTCTATGTACCATTGAGGAAGGGAGGGAAGTATGAGGGAGGGAGGGAGGGATGTGTCCTCAAAGAGAAAAAGCCTGGATCTAGAATTGTCTGCCATTTGCCGGTTCAGTTACAGAAACTTTTTAGACTTTGGAAAATCAGTAGATCAGATGTTTTTTTGTGTAGGCCATTGGGTTTTATATTGTGGTCAAGCAGTCTAACAATAGAAGATTAATCACTTAAGTTTTATGGCCTCCTGGAGGCCAGGGGATCTGACCGAAGGCAAGGGAATGTTTGGAGTGAAGGGTGTACATCCGAGGCTAAGTGAGACAAAGCAAAGAGAGAACAGCTCCCCTGAGTGACCGAATTAAGGCTGAGCAGGCTTCTAAGCCTGGGGAACAGTTGTCACCGGTTCTCAAAGCTAAGAAGAGCAAAGGCTACGTTCTCAAACTCTAGTCCCTCCAGTCATCCCTGGGGGTCAGGGAGGAGTCCCTGGAGGCAGCTGCCAGGGACAGCGAGACTTCCAGACTCAGGGCCCCACGAATTTCTGAAGACGGCACTAACCACGATCCTATCTTCCCATCTGAGATTCTGCCCACATTGGTGCATTCTTCTGTGGATAATTTTCAATGGAATGTTTATTTTCTTATTTAAAAAGAGGGAAAAAAAAATAGAGAACTAGATGAACAAGGTTGGAAGACCAAAGGGATGGCACAGGCTTTGGGACATGGGTGCAGGGGGCAGGAGGGAAAGAGAGAAGGGACAAAAGAGCAGAACAGGCGTCAAACTCAGAGGCACATCTACGCTCAGATCAAAACAATGAAGAAGAAAAGAACAAAAAGAACAAGGAAAAAAAAGTCCCTTTCCAGGTCTGCATCTCTTGTCACTGGTAAACAGTGCATGGAGGCAGAGTCCAGGCCTGCATTGCTTCCCCCAGCTAGCCCGCAGCAGCTGCGTGATGGCGTGGTGGATGCTCACAGGAGCCTGCGCCTCTGTTCACCCTGTCGTTCAGCTCTTCCCACACAGTGAGTCCTGACTTGGGGAGGAGGCTCTGCCGGGTTCCTTCTCCTCCTCCTCCTCCTCCTCCTTCTCCTCCTCCTCCTCCGTTGCTCTCCCTGTGGGCTTCAGGTCTCCCTTCAGATCTGTCTCATGTCCAGGGGGCCCCTCCCTCATCCCTGGTCTTCCTCCTGCCATCTTCACGTTGAATCTTTTTGCTTTGTCAAAAAAGATTAATCTTCTGAGGACTGTTTTCTGAAGTCCCTTTTCCCCCATGACATCATCCATGCAATGAGGTGCGTTTCATTGCCCTCCGGCTGTGGGGCATTACAGTTCACGACAGCCTGGCATACACCTTAGGGGAACTTTGCTCTAATGCCAATAAAGTCATCCTTCTTCCAGAGTCACACTGCAGTGCAACGCAGTGCACCCCGGTGGCAGGGTGCCACACCTTCCATTCTCTAGCGTCTTTAACGCTGTGAATTGCTAGATGCGCAAAACACAAATCATAACTGACAGCTATTTATATCATCTCTGGAGTTAAGGTTTAAAATTCTTTTGTATATAGGCTTAATTCAATTTCTATAAAATAAATGGTAGGAATGTACATTTTATGCTTTTGAGAAATTGCCTACTCTAAGAAAGAGAAACTCAAAAGCAGCTTAACATATTGCTAATGGAAAAATCAAGTATTTATCAATTCAATTTAGTATTCCATAATCATCTTAATGGCTGTTTTATTCCAAGCACTCTCCTAAGTATCAGAACACACTTGATACAGTAGGGGACAGTCTTAGTGTCTTTCTAGTTCTTTGATCCATTACACTCAGCTCAGTAATTCTCCAGCTGCCAATTCCCTCTGATTAATTTCATTTTGCCTCTTCTGCAACAGTGACAGTTTTTAGTTTAAGCTACTGATAGTCACTCCCAGAGGTGAACAAGAAAAATAAGACTGGAGTTGAGAATAGAAAGCAAACAATGCTAGAGCCAGCTGTATTTTGTCATGAAACTTTTAACCAGTCTTTCTCTGTCATACTGTCCTGCTACCCCTCCAATCTAAACACAGAGCTGGAAGGAGTTGTGAGAGGCCACTCCAGGGTGAATGGCAGGCTCCCTGCCGTGTCAGTTAGTGTCCTGCAAAGAGAAAGGTACAGGCAGATGCAGTGAGCTCGCCAAACGACCTCGAAGGGACCCGAAACAGGAGCCAGAGCTGTTAGGGTAGCACAGGAGGGAGTTGAAAAGGCCAGGCAGAAGCTGCCTGGTGATCTGTGGCCTTTGGCCAAGGCAGCCAACCCCCAGCGACCTGGCGAGTAGAGCCCCGATGTCATAGGCTGCTGCTCACTCAGCTCTTCCAGGGGCGCACGTCCCCCTGAACCCCTTTCAAGCCACAGAGCCCACAGGAGAACTCGCACAGGTGCTCCCTGGAAGTCAGCCTCAGCACAGCCAGGCGGTGAGGGCACAGGTGCATCTGAAATAGCAGATAGAAAAAGCTGAACTGGTACTCGGCTCACAGACCAGTGTGACAGGTTCCACGTGAGCCAGCAGGAGGAGCCCCTTGCTAGCCTCTGGTTCAGGCTCACGTGCACCTCTGTCCCTATAAAAAGAACAAGAGTGCCCACACCTAGGGGAAAGTCTTCAGTGCATTTGTTTTTGAAGTTAGAAAGTAGCACCTCCGGTTCAAGCTTTGCCTGCAGTGTATTTTAAAGACAGCTTGTGGAGATCAAGGGATTCTCTCCATTCCCAGCCAGCCTGTGGGCAGCCGACCACGGGTCCTGCCCACAGCCCAGCATTCGCGGCCCGCCTGAACGACAAGCCTGCCGAGAGGCTGTTGGGGGAAAGAGGGATTCGGGTCAGATGTAAGAGGACCGAGAGCTGTGGCCAGTAAAGGAGACATATCTAGTGGCGAGCTGGCTAAGTTCCCTGTTTTGAGAGGTGACACCATCTCCTGTAGTTGAACACTAGGCTCTAGGACCCAACCTAGGGGTAGAAGCACCACTTGTGTTTGTCATCTGCAAGTAACTCACAGCCCCAAGGAGAACCACTGCAAGATGGAAGTTTCTGGTGAGCGAAGGACAGCCCGACATAAGTATCCATACGGGTTACATGCTGTGTTCCAGCTGGGTACTATAGCATTTGAGGGGCAGTTACAAAAAGGCTAGAGAATTCAGCTCCAAACTCAATACCCCTCCTTTGTGCCCCTCACTTGCAGTGTGGGAAACGCAGACCCTGCTCTGGACACTTGCAGCCCTCAGCCTGGAGAATCAGAGGGGAGCTCTCTGTCCCCGAGCTTTCGAGCCCCTTCAGTGTGGCTGCTTCTCGGTTTGCACATGGAGCAAAGCGGGCCTAGGATTTGTGGCCACTTTGCAAGTGAAGAGGTCTGTGTGCCTCCGAAGCATGGGAGGTCAGCACATTGTTACGTAAACTCTTCACTGAACTCACATTAAATTTTTCTCTTTTCTTTTTTCTTATTTTAACAAGGATAAAAAGCAATAGATAAGATGTTAGAGACAATCCAGAATTTCAGAAAAACCAAGATGATAGGAATTCAGCAATGGTTGTTATATTGCACATCGAAGTTTTTCTTTTCTTTTGCTTTCTCTTTTAAAGAGAGGAGCTTGCTATGCAGTTCAGGCTGGCCTTGAACTCACTGTGTAGCCCAGGCTGACCTTGAACTTGCGGTGATCCTCCTGCCTCAGCCTCCCCAGTGCTGGAATTAGGTGTGTGTCACCACGGCTGGCTCTAATTGTATTCTTTAAAAGCAGCCACTAATGTGTAAAGGACTGGAATGTGGCTTAAAAGTAGTTTCTGTAACCCTAAGTTGTCCTATGAGAAGAAGCATCAGGTAAGCTTAACACGTGGCTAGGTGGAGCCTGGGGCATGTGGTCGCGGGCCATCCATTAAACTTTTGTTTTAAGCTTAAATTTGTCTTCAAAACATATTTTGAAAATGACAGCACATTCATATACTGTTGACTGTACAACTTGGCCAGATGAAGCATAAAATTCTTTAAAAAGGTGACTGGGAACCACATTTTTCAAGGCAAAGTGGGTGATGGTGCGACCTCTAATCTCAGCACTCAGCAGACTGAGGCAGGAGAATCACCGACAGTTCTTTCATGTATTTATTTGTTTGTTTGTTTTTGTGGTGCTGAGGATTGAACTGAGTAAATACCTCGTGCTTGCAAGGCAGGCACTTACTCTACTGAGCTTCCTCCTCAGCCTGTTGCTGAGAGTTCAAGGCCAGCCTGCACTAACTACATACTGAGAACCCGTCTCAGAAAACTGAACAAAGGCAGTCTTAACACCCTCAGATTTTTGACCAAATATATTTTGTCCAAATGTCTAGTGTATATCAAAAAGAACCTTTGAAATGTTTGTAAAGAATTTTTACACTGTTCCAATTATACAAATAAAAAAATATTTGCGACTGTGTTATGGTTGACAGAGCTGGCTGGAATAGAACACAGATCTTTAGAGAACTTTTGTAGGCAGTGGATTTATGTTTGCAATGAGCTAAGAATTCTGTCTGTAATTTGGTGTCTAGAACTTTATCTTGCAGCACTTTCAAGCATGGTAAATGAGAGCATGGCACCTGAATTTTCCTGATTTGGGTTTTAATATTTACTCCAGAATTTTCCTCTCAAATGTGAATTATATAACCTGAACAGCAGCACTGACCATTTGGACCAGCGTTAATCCCTGCTATAAAGACAAGGCTGTCAGATGAGTCTTTATTTTATTTATTTATTTTTCATTTTTTATGTATTCGGTACAGAATCTACAGGGTCTCGCTATACAGATCAGACTCAGTGATTCTCCTGTTTTCAGCCTCCCAAGTGCTGGGATTACAGGGGCGCGTCACCACGCCCAGTCTCAATCGCTGTCTCAGGGCACCCGGGGGGCAGCCTGGCACAGCACGCCGGGCACTGAAACCGGGCCGCTGCTCTCTGCCTAAACAGGCGCTTTAGTTCGCTGAGCTATCTGGCGGGCCCTTGGCTGCTTTCTTAGATAAAGCTTGAATGTGGGTTGGCACAGAGGAAGACAGTAATCATCTCTCAAACTCCGTCCTTTTTGTTTCCTAAACTGACAGAATAAATGTACCAAAAAGTTCGGTAGGCAAGATTTAGACATCTATAGACTCAATGGCATAATTCATACGTACTATAATTTAAAACCCCAGATTATCTTCTATCACATGCATTATGGAATGAGGACTACTATTCTCAAAGGTTTTTTTCATGTGTGCGATCGTGAGAAAATGATCTTAGGTAAGAAGGAAACAAATGAGGCTTTTTTACGTTTGGTGCTGTACTGATTTTGGCCACAAGATGGTGCTCCAGCCCCAAGGCACAATTTTAGGACGCTATTTCCTACGTACATAAACGATTTAAGGTGCAAGATAATGAAACTGGACTTCTCCAGGCCTGTGCAGCACTCTTAGGCGTAGGTTTGGGGGGCGGTGGGGTGGGGGAGCCCACTTGCCTCCCCTCAGGAGCATCAATCAGAACAGTTCACCTCTGACCAAGATGTAGGTATTTGAGGCCCTTTCGTTCAAATGAAAATGGAAAATTGCAGGGCTGCCAAAAACAACACTTGCTCTCTCTCTTCCTTGTATGAAGGCCACGCATGCGCTGCAGAGGCAAGGGGACTGGCGTCCATCTGGACACTTGCTGAGGCCCAGTGTCCTCCCCGGCAGCGCGCTCACAGCGTGCCCAGCGCGGAGGCGCAGCAGGCACCAGGCCGCCCAGCCTCTGCACCCCTGCACTGGCCGCCTCCCCGCTGCTGCCGATCCCTCTGTTCGCCGTCGCTTCCCAGGACCTCAGCCCTGTCCTCCAGGACTGAACACTGCAGCTTGACCTTGGCTGGCAGCGGGCCACCTGACGTCCGCGGTTCTCTGCAATGCAGTCCTGGCCCTCGGAGTTTTGCAAACTAAGCACAATTGTTCCTGCAGAAAAATTCGCATCGTCAAAAGTCGCAAGCCAGGTATGGTGGCCCACGCCTGCTGTCCTGCGCTTGGCTGAGGAGAGGACTATGGATGTGGGGCCAGGCTGGGCCACACAGGATCAGAACAGCAAACCCATCACAAGCACACCTGCTCTTCAGAAAGAAGCGTTTACTGTAGGTGGTAACCGTGCTTTCACTAATTGTCACTTATTCTTGTTCACTCATCTACTGCCTGGCAGTGTTCACTAGCAAAAGATAGTTTTAGATTAACAAAACAAAACAAACAAAAAAAAAAAACCAGAATTCTATAAGAAAATTTTTCTGTGTAGAAAGCAACTGAGCAAAATATAACATGTTAACTTTTTGCTCCTTTTACTGAGGAAAACTCTGTTGTTCGATTGTTCACAGAATATTTCCCAGAGCTGGTGCACGTGAGAGGTGTAAAACACAGAAATTGCAAAGTGCACTAATGGATTTATTCTGGATCTTTCTGCCCCACAAGAGATGAGTCATATGTCACAGCTAGCACGAGAAGGGCATTTTATGTCAGAGGAGAGTCTGCCAGACTGGGGCGGGGGGCTTCCTCTTTGTAAGGTATCAATGTCATCCTCTCTACCACAGAGCAGCAAGTCAGTAGGGGCTGGGGGACCCGGCTCCATGACCCACAGTCACTGAGACAAATCTAGGGGAAAGGCAGCTGGCCGTTGTGGGGACCACTCAGACTGCTCCAAGGTTCAGGGGCATCTCAGGACACCCGAGGACGTGACCTGCTTGTCTAGTGCAGAAGCACAGTGGGACACAGCTGTGTAACCATGACTGAGCACAGGTAAACACACCTGAGCTGCTTCCCGCACCGCATAGGAATGTAAGTAGGAGGTCGCGAGCTGCGTAAGAGCGATCCAGCAGGCAGGCGGCTCCGGCTCTCCTGTGCCTGCTCCATGTCGCCAGCTGCTGCTGCTCCCCTCTTGCACACATGCACTCTTTAACCTTGGGACCTCACCTTCGAAAACCTCCTTTGACCTCCTGAACGAGCTGACAGATTAATGACATTAATGATATTCATGGAGCTCTGCAGTGTCTGTCCCTAGGACGCGGTCCTCGTCCCTGCAACAGTTTCCTTGTCTAGCAGGGTCAGGTCCAAAGGTCTGTGGCGCTTCCTTTTATGTTCCATAGCTAGGATTATAAATTTCAGATGGAGGAGCTTAGAGGAACAGGTGATTTTTTTTTTTTAATTTTATTTATTTATTTATTTGTTTGCTTGTTGCGTTTGTTTGTTTCTTTATTTATTCATTTTGTGGCTGGCTCAGCCTACCCTGGTGGTGGCGCTGGCGCAGCATGTGGTGCCGGGGATCGAACCGCAGTCCCCGCAGTTGCCTGAGCCCTCCTAAGCAGGTGCTTTAGACCACTGAACCATCTTGCCGGCCCCGAGGAACAGGTCATTAAAAAGCTCATTTAAATTCATCTTCCTAATGCCCAATAATATACAAAATCTAACCAATGATGGGCTTGGTATGGTGAAAAACAGTTTTCATGAGGCAAGCTTTGGGTGCAGCCTGGGGATTGCCAAAGAAGAGGGGCTGTGTCGTCACAACGGAGCTTGCACAGGCCAGGGACACTGCGTCAGTGTCCACAGGAGTCCGCACACAAAGAAGTCACCAGTCAGTGTGCCCAGACTCCTGTCTGCCAGCTGTCACCAACGATCAGCCTGAGGAGGGGGACGCGATACTCTACTGATGTGAGCCCTAACTGTCAAGTCACCTGTTGCTCAAGGTTTCACGTACAGAAAAACTAAACAGGCCTGGCACAAAAGAACATTCTGGAATCTTTTTTTGCCAAGTTCTCATGATTGGGAATTTTTCCAGGTCACCTCTCATGGTCTCTTTTGAAGAACAAAGACTGAAATGACCATGAAGACATAGAATTTGCAACATATTTGGGTCAGTGCTGCTGTCTTTTTGCATTGTATTTCAAGCTGAACCAAAAATACCCATCTCATTAAGTGTCAAAAGAGAGACTTCATTGATGGCTGGCTCCATTTTCCACAGGTCTACCATTCTGCTACTTTAGGAAAATTGCACCCTGTCTCTCATTCAAACTCAGAGTGGCATATAATCTATATGATAAATTATTTGCTCCAACACATCTACAGAGCAAAAAGGATCCATCACAGACAGCCCTGAAATTTTTGTGGCAGTCTCCATCTTAAATTTCTTCATTTCTCTCAAGGAAAGGAACTTTCAGAAATTTGATATTTTTAAAGAAAAGATCAGCAAGACTTCATGCAAAGTACATCAAAAGGTCAAAGTTCAATTGAGAGGAAACTTCCCTGTCCAGACGAGGTTCTAAAAGTCAGTCAGAGTCAGATATCTGAGTACTGACTGTAGAGGAACTGAGGAAAGAATTAGTTGGAAGTGGAACTAGAAGCGATGTAGGCTGGTAACCTTGGTATTATGGTTGCTGTAAGTTCTATATATTTTCTTTTTGAAATACAGTGCCTGTGTAGTGTAGGCAGGCTGGAACTATGTTGCTCATGCTGGTTTTAAACTTGCAGTGATCCTCCTGCCTCAGCCTTGTGAGTGCTGGGTAATGCTCATGACTCACCACACTGGGCTAAGTTCTGTGTATACTTTAACTTAGAAACCTTATTAAGAGGCACTCAGAAGCAGGACTGTGTACCTGTGAATTCAGTGTGCCCTGTAAAATGGGACCAGCTTAGTCCTGAGAAGCACCTATCTGCGTCTCAATCTCGAGTTGCTCTGGCTGTATACAAAAGGTGGACTTCTTTGTCTTTCTTGGCTGAGCACTGGCGGAGTCCAGGGACCACTGTCCCCACAGCCACTTGAGCATCTTCTCCAGGACTCACATCCACTTAGTCCCTCCACATCTTATAACATGTGTGCAGTAGTGGGCCATATTGCAGAGCCATGACTGCTTCTCGGGCTCCCAAGATGAACTTCCTTAGGGAAAAGATGAATTTATCCTGGATCCTCTAGGAGGCACCTGTTGTAACGTTATGTGTTGGTGCTGAAAGGAACGACAAGAAGACCTGATGAAGGTAGCTCAGAGGACTCACTGAGATTCATCCTTCAGTGAGCCAAGAACCCCTGAAGCAAATCAGCTTTATATCGGGTAGTCGGTGTGATCTCGTGTGCAATCACTAAAGTAAAGGAGGACCACAGGCTTCATCATGAACTTAATTTCCATCCCTTCCCTATCATTGGGTTCATCCAAGGCTCAACTAATAGCATTCCAAGCAAGGGAGAAAGCAACAAACAGAGAGCCCACAGGTAAAGCTGCTATCCATCACCTGGAATCCCAGCTTTCCAGGATTTTCAGCAACAGACGACAGCTGTCCCTAGGTCCCCTTACTTACTCTCCATTTCCTGAAATGCCAGCCAGGCTACATTTCCCCACTTTTACTATTTTTCATGCTGAAAATTAGGGTGAGGATTATAGACTGTCAATCCATAACTTGTTGATGGACCTGTCCTCATCACCAAACAGCACAGAGATCACTTAACACTATGCCTCCATTAAACCATGGGGTAACATGCAAAGGATCAAAGTTTTTAATGCCATCTGCAAGACATCAGTGCCAAACAACTCCGACAACTGTCTCACAAAAGCATCATCAACTTCTTGTTGACGAGACAGGATCTCAATGGCAACACACTGTAGATCAACATTTTGATATAGCAACAATCTGTCTCACATTCTTTATCTTTAGAGTCCATGCATTCCTGAAAAGTCCACAGTTGTTCTGACTTCTTAGGATAAACAGTTTGTATGCTTGGGCTCAACGTCACTCTAACTGTGGCAGTCACAGCAGTGATGGTCATTATTCTTAAGAGTATGGCTATCATGAGTTCAATCACTTTTTCTACTCTCTTCTTTAGCACCTTCAGCAAATGTTGGATCAGCATCACGGAAGGAGAGTCCTGTCACCGGCAATGCCGCTGTACATGAAATCAGATTCTACCTCTTGTTCCGAGAACACAGATGTTATTCCTAGAGAATGTTAAAGTCTAATGAAGAATTTAAACATGTACATAAACAATTGTGACATGTAATGGTACAGTTAGAAGGGATCCAACAACTAGGTCCTATAAGCAACAGGTGAAGGAGGTGAACACATGCCTGAGTAAAAACAAGTTGAGCTCCTTCTAAATAATGAGGTATGATGACTGGAAGTAAAGTCAGGGTTGGAGAAGAACAAAGAGACCTGCCTGTGCCAATGTCCAGAAATAGGCTGGGTTTACTTTTGGTCATGATTACTCAGGGCTCCTCCATGGAAACGGCAGGTAAAGGTAACAGTCCAACCAGAGGGAGCAGGCAGGCCTAGTGCCTTTGAGTCCTACTGGACTACCTGGGAAGCTGAGTCTGAGCTCTGGGGCCTCCACCTCCAAATGCAGTATCACTTCTAATGGCTACCTTGGCAGTCAGGGCATGGCTTGTGGGCCTCTTGAGGCAGTCCCTCTTATGCTGGTTTCTGATAACAGTAGCAGATGAACTTTATCGTCATTGAGCTCTTCTTTGAGCCAAGAGAATCAGATTTAGGATTTGCTTTGAGGCCACAATAAGCCAGCCATTTTTAAAAATCTCTTTTGTTTTCTTGCCCTGGTTTTCTCCCAGTTCTAATTATAGCAAATTGTTTTCTTAGTGTCTTGTAAAGTATTGAGTGAGTTTTTTGATTTGCCCCCAGTGGGGACAATGTGGGCAATGGGGCTAGCTGGATTTTAGGAAGGGGCCATCTGAATGATTTCCTATTCAAAGTGAGTCTTTTAATCAACTAGAGATTTTGTATCAGAATGTTTACACCTACTCATTTTCTGGGTTTCACTCGTAGAGCTGGTACCCAACTTAACGTCTCCAGTATTTGCAATGACACAAGCAAAACCTCTTCCTCATACTCTGAATAACTCCTGGAACCCATTGATCAATATCATTTAGAAAGAAAACAGGCTGTTTTAAAGGAACACTCACTTCCCTTGTCCAGTGACAGTCTGCAGCAGAATATCTGTCTGGCAGCCGATCCAAAGAACTCAATGTAAATAAGGCTTCATGTGCCATCAACCTAGGTGTATTCATATGTACTCCCATACTATCTCCCCCTTTCTGTTTAACAAATACTTTCCTTAAGTTTCTGTTAGCTCATTTTATAATTGTCTATGGATATTCTAATATTTAAGTCCCTATAGAATATTAACACATAGAAGTTACATATTTTTACAAAGAACTTTAGAAATCAACACCATATTTAACATTATAGTAAGACAATCCTGATGACATTTTATGATATATTTTAAATATTTTTGTTTTGTTTTGGCATAACACTTTTAATCAATCATCTCTATTTTATTTTATTTTTGTGGGACTGGGGTTCAAACTCACAACCTTGCACTTTCCAGGTACGCACTTGTGCCACAGAGCTATCTCTCCAGCCCTGATCATCTCTATGTTAAACACAAAAATATTTTTCTTAATTAGTCACCCTTAAAGACCTTTTTTTTTTTCAGAGCTGGGGATTGAATTCAGGCCCTTGCATTTGCCAGGCAAAAGCTTATTCTACTGAGCTATCTCCCCAGCCCCCTAGCCACCCTTAAATCAGATGTACATTACAAATTTTTTGCAAAAGAAAGAAGTTTGAATTTGAGAAAGTCTTGTCCCAATAAGCAATCTTTGTTTTATATTTTAAAAGTCCTGTATACCTGAAATCATAAATATACTCAATATAACACGAGATTAACAACAGTGAATTGCCATACTCATATGAAGACCTTTGTTTTGTAATCTAGTTTTGTGTGAAAACCATCTTTAAAGAGAAACCTTGTTGTAACATTTTCAAAAACTTCATCTTTTAACCAGTGACCTATTTATAG
>PVKN010013228.1:0-20100 GCA_004027915.1 Capromys pilorides | reverse complement strand
TAGGGAAAGCACACCCTTTATGATATCATCCAAAACATGAAATAGTTAGGAATCAATCTAACAAAGGATGTAAAAGATCTGTACAGTGAAAATTATAGTAACCTTAAAAAGTAGATCAAGGAGAATATCAGAAAGCAGAAAGATATTCCTTGTTCTTGGGTAGGAAGAGCCAACATAGTGAAAAGGACCGCACTCCCCAAAACTAGTATATAGATTTAATGCAATTCCAATGAAAATACCATTAACATACCTCACAGACCTAGGGAAAATATTTCCAAAATTTATATGGAACCAGAAGAAGCCTAAGATAACAAAAACCATTCTGGATAACAAGGGCAAAACAAGGGCATCACAAACACAGATCTGAAATTATACTATGACACTACTGTGGTAAAATCAACATGTATTGGCAAATAACGGGCTGAGGATTGGTTGAACAGAACAGAAGATACAGATGCATCCCCAAACATACTCAGCCACATTATCTTTGATGAAAAAGCCAAACATGTGCAGTGGAAGAAAGATATTTTCTTTAATAAGTGGTGTTGGAAATACTGGCTTCCACATTCCACAGACTAAAGTTAGATCCATATCTATCATCACGCACTATACGAAAGTCAAAATGGATCAGGCATCTAAACAATAGAAACACTAAATTTACTGGAAGAGAAAGTAGGTAGAAGTCTCAAAGACACAGACATAGGCAAACTTCAGGAACAAAACCCAGACTGCAAGGGAAATAGTACAAAGAATTAACAAATGGGATCTCACCTTACTAAAAATATTCTGCACAACAAACGAAATCACCAGCAAAGTGAAAAGACAACCCACTGAGTTGGACATTTGGGTTGTTTCCAAGATTTAGCTATTGCAAATTGTGCTACTATAAACATGGGTGTACATATACCATTATTGTATGAAGTTTTTAATTCTTCTGGGAAGATATCCAGAGGGAGAACATTTAGTCTAATGGGACTTCCAATCCCATTAGAAAAATGGGGGAAATTTATAGCCAGTTGTCCCATAGACAAAAGACTTGTATCCAAAACATATAAAGAATTTTTAAAAATGACATTCCCAAAATTTAAAGACCCAATCCAAACGTGAGCATGGGAGATGAATAAGCACTTCTCAGATGAAGAAATACAAATAGCAAATAAATACATAGAAAATGGTCAGCATCATTGGTCGTTCAAGAAGTGCAAATTAAAACAGGACTGAGATTCCCTCTCACTCCAGACAGAACGGCTATTATCAAAAAAAATCAACTGATAACAAATGCTGACAGGGCTGTGGAGAAAAAGGAATCCTCCACTACTGGGGGAAATGTAGAATGGTACAACCACTCTGTCAAACAGTGTAGAGACTCCTCAAAAAAGCAGGATTAGAGGTCCCATTCAACACAACTATTCTCCTTTTGGCTGTCTTCCCAGAAGAATTAATAGCTTCATGCTCAGTGATATATGTGCACTCATGCTTATAACAGCACAATTTGTAATAGCGAAATCTTGGAAATGGTCCAAGTCCATCAGCCAAAGAATAGATAAAAAAGATGTGGTTTTTTCTATATAATGGAGTACAACTCAGCCATAAAGAAGGATAAAGTAGAGTTTTTTATAGACAAATGGATGCAACTGGAGACCATGTTTATATGATTCATGGCTGTTCCCTGAGAGAAAGATGATGCCTACCTCAGCCTGAGACATCAGCCTGCAGTTCTGAAAACACTCCTCCCAAAGATATAAAGACTCACCTCTGGACCTTGCCATTAAGGATGCCACTCACCACACACCTCTCACTATTGCTGTCAAATGTCATGGGAGGCACAGACATCCAACCACACATCAGACGTCTGGTAGACTGTTAATCCACTTGGAAGATCTCCGTGCTGTCAACCATGCAGGCATCACCTTACATTCATTCTGTGTTCCCAACCCACACACCCTTTTTAGATTTCCAAAAGTTACAGAACTGAAAAATGTTTATAGACTGTCAAACTGAAGAAATCCACTTTTCCTGTCTATACAACCAGTTGAAGAACTCCAAGCTGCCAGTGCCACCATGATTGCCCCTCTGTATATGTTGCCTTGGTCTTCTGTCACCCACAGCTTGAAGGTGTACCTGCCTGGACCTAAAGAATGTCTTCTTATGTCTTTGGTTGGCTCCTGTCATCAACCCCTCTTCACAAAGCTCCAAGTTCTGGACTCAAAGTTTAGCTAACCTGGACTCAACCACTTAGAAGTTCGAAACTTGTTTACCCTCTTTAGAGAAGATCACTGTACTTCTGAATGATGACACCCAAGCTGCCTGCAGAAAAGACACACAAGCTCTGCTACAATATCTGGCAGAAACTGGTCACAAACAGGAAAAAAAAAAACCTTTGCAAATTTCTTGGAGCTGTTCAATCCTTGGTACCAAAACAAAAATTCTTAGAGCTGTTGACATGTATAAAATCTGGATCCTTAAGTTCACAAAAACAATGTTGCTTGCTCAGACTGTCAGCCCCTGGGAGCTCCCAGGTAATCGTGTCTGTTGCTTCAGGAACAGCTGGTCACTATGTTACATATTGTAAGAACCAATCCCAAACTAACAAGCCATTCTGCATCTGTGCTTCCTGCTTGCTTATCCCACACAAACCCTAGATCACCAAAAATCATGGCCTGAGCTTCTGGGAATGATACCAGTCATTGCTCATTGATGTAAATAAATTTGCCTCTAAATCCTGGGTATTGTTTGGGTATTTCTGTTTGCCATTGCAACTGAAACAGAGTTCCAGAGAAAGCAGCACTAAATACTAGGATAATCTTTCTAAATGACATAAAAGGGGGCTACAGCATCCTTGCAGTGCACAGCAAGGCATCTATCCACCCCGAGCATCAGCCTTGGGCAGGGCAGGTTGTGGAGTGTTACACAGGGCTTTAAAAAATTGGTTCAGGGCAGAAACTAGTTCTTACATGTTTAGGATTAACTTCTCTGTTTTTAAGCAACAATGTAAACAAGTTTATCAGTTCCAGAGAAAGTTCAAGGCATCAACAGAGCGCAATTCTGCAAGGGAAAATGTGCAGCTGGCTGGGCCCCAGAGTAATCAAGGCCCTCTTAGTTTCTCAGTCAGGAGACAAGGAAAGTGGCAGAATGGGAGCTCCTACAGAGCAGAACTCTAGGAAGAAAGGATAGCGCACACCCCAGTGATTACATGCAATGACCCACCTATACCTCCTGTTCCTCTGAATTCTGACTGAGCACGAAACCAAGAAGACTTTTCCTAACTAAAACCTAAACAAAATTATCCTCACAGAAGATTACAGAATTGTTGTATGGTCTTGGAACTACTGGAAGAGCCGGTCAAATAGCTCAGCGAATTAAAGCACCTGCAAGCAGGCACAGGGACCAGGAGTTCAATCCTGGGAAGCTGCTGTGCACCTTTTCCTTTGTACAGCATCTCTGAGCTGATGAGAGTTCACCAACCAATGTAACAATAACCAACTCATCTTCATCACCACTACCCTTTTCAGTAGAATTGACACTGCATGTGTACATTATTCTTGGCTATGTTCATTCCTCTTGTTCAGTGCTTCTGCTAATTCCCATTGGGATGACTTTATTATCCTCATTTTAGAGATGCTGAAACTGAGATGCAGAAAGGTCTATATGTTGCCCATTTTCACACAATGAGTAGGACGGCAAGAGACAAATGGAAACAAATCTGAGTCCAAATGGTCATTGTTCGAGCCACTCTACCATCCCCTGTACTACTTCACAGGTTCAGCCTGTGTATCAGCAAGGCTGCTTCTTATATTAAGCACTGCTTTGGGTGGAACTGAAAGCCAGAGGATGGGTCATATCAAATCTGTTAATACTCTGGGTCATTGGACTTTCCCAGGAAACTATGTATGCATGCTGCAGCAGCTGCTGACCCCATGTTTCCAGAGTCCCTTTAATCTCTGGCTATTTCACATGGAAAATCATTTTCCATGCAATTCTTTCCCTTCACAACGCCAAGCTCCTCATTCTGAACCTATTTGCTCACTCCTCTTTTCGAGAACACCTTTGAAGATAAATAAAACCTGTCATCCCAGTCTCTCCATTATTGTAGAGCCCTCCCATCATGAGAAAGAGCTGAACCCTAGTTCCACCTTGGTTAAATGGTGCCTAATCAACTTCCCTGCCTTGGTCAGGGTTATGTGCCCCAACTCCCCCACATGCCACCATTACTTTAGTATCTTCATTCTTGCTCAAAACACCCATACAACAAAAGTGCTATACACAAAGGAGACTGAAACTCATTGAGAATTTCAATGCAGTTTATTGCAGCAAAACAAGGAAATGGGGAGTTGAATACCTCTCCGTGAAAGACAAACAACTTGCAAACACCTTATATACAAAACCAAAGCAGTACAGAAACAAGATAATGAAGGACTGGCCAGAGTACTGCTCTAAGCATGGCAGTGAAGCCCTGGCTCCAGTAGTCCTCCTCTGGGTGGAAGAAGGAGGCACTTTGAAATGTCACTTGTGTCATGGTCACTGCTGAACTGTTCTCAGGCAAGGCACAAAGCAGGGTGGTAGCCAGAGACTGAGACCGCCACTGGCCTTAAACTTTTGAAAGCAGAGCAGAAAAAGAAAGAGCAGAGGCAACGGGATGAACTGGTGAATCTAACGATAGCTCTTTTCTCTAGCAAGGCTGTGGCAGCTGACCTTAGCCCTGCCAAGCCTATCTGGTGGTGATGCAAAGGGGAGAGCTAAAGGCGTAGAGAGCGAATTTATCTGGAATAAGTGGTAGAAACAAATTTTACGCTAGAGCTGCCACTAGAGGTCTTGTGGCCCCCAGAGCTGGATCCCCGACCTCCAGAGGAGCCATAGCTGCCTCCAGAGCTCCCCCGGCCGCCAGAGCTGCCACCACCGCCTCCAGAGCCACCTCTGTGGCTGCCTCCAGAATAGCTGCCGCCGCCGCCGCCGCCGCCACTTCCAGAACCATAGCCACCACCGTAGCTGCCGCCTCCGCCGCCTCCAGAGCCGTAACTGCCGCCTCCGCCGCCTCCAGAGCCGTAACTGCCGCCTCCGGAGCTGTACCCTCCGCCGCCTCGGCCACTGCTGCTGCCACTGATGCTAGTGTGGCTGGTGCTCACAGCTGCACGGAGAGACTCGGTTATCCTCAGTTCCACCCCCTTTCCAGCCCATCAGAATCCAACTGTGCCCGAGAAATAAGGTTTTACTTACACACACTCACGTTGGGGGAACACTCTCCAGACATCCTGTAGGATTAAAAAAAAAAAGGTGCTGAGAATACTGCTGCCTCATACTGCTCCTCTACACTTTCTCAGCTACCTCCAAGATTCTCCCAGAGGGGCTAGGGATATAGCTCAGTGGCATAAGCACCTGCCTGGCAAGCATGGTCCTGAGTTCCATCCACAGTACAGAAAAAAAAAAAGCTTCATGACTCTCCCATTGGAGGAAACCCCAATTCACTCCATCTGAAACCTGCTCCAGGCCCTCTGACCTCCCAAAACACTATCATCTGTCCCCGTCTGAGTACAGAGTTAGAGAAATTGCCACATAAATTAGACAAGAGCTGTTAAAGCCCACCTCTAAAGATGACATCTGAGCCAGGCCAAATAAAAGTTATATTCCTCCATCTCAAACATAGGAATGTTACAGTGGGAGGAAAGAAAGAAAGAAAGAAAGAAAGAAAGAAAGAAAGAAAGAAAGAAAGAAGAAAGAAGGAAAGGAAAGGAAAGGAAAGGAAAGGAAAGGAAAGGAAAGGAAAGGAAAGGAAAGACAAGAAAAGAAAAGTTAAGCTTGAGGCCCTGGGGGCTCTGACTCCAGAGTGAAGCCAAGTCCTTGCTCCGCTCTGTGTACTTTTCATTTCCCCAAACCCAGGAGGAACAGCATTGACAGCTGTCTTCAGTAAGTCAGGTTACAATTAAGGAAGTCCTAAAATACTACGGAGATGCCTTCCTCACCTGCTCTCCTCTCCTTCCAGGAGGGTCCTGTAGGTGGCAATCTCAATGTCCAGGGCCAGCTTGGTGTTCATGAGCTCCTGGTAGTCACGCAGCAGCCTGGCCAGGTCCTCCTTGGCCTGCTGCAGGGCATCCTCCAGCTCATTCAGTTTGTTCTGGGCATCTTTGAGTGCGTTCTCACCACGCTGCTCAGCATCACTAATGGACTGCTGCAAGTTGCTAATCTGAGAAAAGGAAAAAAGGGTATCATACCTGTTCAGATTGCCTAACCCCCAAGTTGACCTTCCCACTGCAAGTCACATCTCCCACCTACTGGAGCCAGTAGACTGAGTCCTGCAGGACTGCTGGACCTTCTGACACCTCTGGATAGCACATTGCTATACTGACTTCCTTCAACCACTTTAGAGGTGATCCAGTAGCTTCTCCTGGCCCTTATCACCTCAGTTCCTTTCCTCTCCTCCTCAACTCTGAAATTTTAACTTTGGTCATAGGCTACATCATTCATACTGATTACCACATCTTTCTATACTAAGACAAATTTTTCTTAGGAAAATTCCACATGATAGCTAAATTCTGGAAACCAGCAGTCACCCAAGGAATTGAGGTTACTATGTCACTTTGGTATGGACTATAAGATTTAAAACTAGAAAAGCCCCCATTTTCTGACAGTTACCCCTATTCCATGAAGCTGAGCATGGGCAAGAAAATACCTGCTTCTTGACACCGTCAATTTCAGATCTAAGTCTCTGGATCAACCGATTCAACTCAGAAATCTCCATCTTTGAGTTTTTCACACTGTCACCATGCCTGCCAGCAGTGATCTGCAGCTCTTCATACTAAAGAGGTAGGTCATAGAAATTAGCTGAGAGCAAAGCCCTGCATTCTCAGGCACACAAATATAAGACAAGCAAGGTGAGACAATCTTGGGGAACTGGCTATGCAATCAGGCATTCACCTTGGTCTGGTACATAGCCTCGGCCTCGGCTTTACTCTTTTGGGTAATGTCTTCATACTGGGCCTTAACTTCAGCAATGATGCCATCCAGGTTGAGGCTGCGGTTGTTGTCCATGGACAGGATGACAGTAGTTTCACTGATGTGTGTCTGCATCTGAGACAGCTCCTATAGGACACAGTAGGCCAATGATTCTTAATGCTAAAACCCAAAACACTATGCAGACAAAGGAAGAACTCAGGAAGTGGGAGAGAGCAGTAGGTTCAGGCTCAAAGACTGCAGTAAAGTAGCTTTGGTTGAAGCATACTCACCGCTTCATAGAGTGCTGTCAAGAACTCAATTTCCTGCTTCAAGTTGTCAGTTTTTGCTTGAAGGTCTACCTTGTTCATATAAGCAGAATCCACATCCTGGAGGGAAAAAAGAATAACATGAAGCCTATTGTTTCCAGGGTGAATCCTCTCTAGCCATGAAAATGTTTTCTAAGTAGAAATGGAATTTGAAGTCTACTATGCTCCTTTTTGCTCTGGAAACATCATATCTCTTGGATCCCCATCCCCTTTTGGAATCACAATCATGACAATGTGATCAAACAATTCTGCTCCAGATATTCAGTAGCCCCACTCCCTGGTTCTCCACACTGGGGATTCCTGCTGCTTATAATTGGAGTGCCTCTTCTATCAGTTACTTCCAAGCTAAATTCCATCCTACAAAATTTGCTCACCTTCTCCTTTTTTTTTTTTTTTTAACAGGAACTCAAACTCAGAAACTCCCACCTGCCAGGCAGGAGTGTGCCACTGAGCCATGTCACCAGCCTTACCTTCTTGATAGTCACAAATTCATTTTCTGCATTTGTTCGCTTATTGATCTCATCCTCATACCTGCAGGAAAACAGATACTATTAGGGGAGAGGTAGTCTGAAGCCCAGGATTCTAAACTAAGAGAAGCATTGCCTGTCATTGCCTTTCTATTGCAAGATATTATTTTTGGCCACTTGTTTCTTCTGAGTTATAAAATCCCTAAACTATTTCCACCTTCTGAGAAGACGATTTCTGAAATTTTCAAATTTATTTGCCTTTAACCTAAGGCAGACATAGCTACATATTCTACATATTCTCAGCTTATTCCTCTCTGGAAATCTTTCATAGCAAGAGTCAAGAACTTCCCAGCCAGGCTGCCTTACTTGTTCCGATAATCTTCCACCAGGTCTTGCATGTTCTTCAGTTCTGAGTCCATCCGAGATTGGTCACTCTTCAGCTGGTCCACATGCCTTTTGAGATTGGCAATATAAGTCTCAAAGTAGGGTTCTAAATTGCGGGTTCTCGTGGAGGTGTCCACCTGCTGCAGCAGCTCCCATTTTGTTTGCAGCACCTGGTTCTGCTGCTCCAGGAATCGCACCTAAAAACACAAGACCCATTACTCTGGTGCACAAGCTGAGTTCCATGGCCACCAAGCAAGGCCAGTATCTCATTGAAAAAAGAATTTTAATTCCTATTTACTAGCCAGAAAAATAAGTAGGTCAACTTCATAGCAAAATCCAACTTATTCTTAATTCAAAGAAGCATTAGAAGAAAGCATTTACACAATAACAATACTCAAGCATATATGAATGCAATTATGCTTTGAAAAAAATACATGCTATTTAAGAGATTTATCTTGAAATTTTTAGGTAGCTAGCCAGTCAGAGTTAGTTTTTGTTACCTTGGTAAAAACACGGTTTAAAATTACATTGAGAAAATCCAGGATTTGGATTTGAAATGCATTGTGGTTAACTTTGGATTAATATTTTTCACCATTAAGCAGAAAATTAAAAACTGGTCTGAATGTTCTTCCAGGACTGATTATTGGAATTATTAGCATCAAAAATCTGCACCCTGACCTCATAGCAGTGTAGAATTCTCAGAGGCAGAGCTCCCCTCTGGCAGCAAGGGGTGCTTGGCACTGACTGCCTCTGTTGCTTCTGCCGCCCAGCATGAGCCACTCTGCTCACACTCAGTTCCGTCTATGGCTCAGTTCTCATTTGCACACCTGTCATTTCTGTTAGTTTCATCTCCATTTTCTTCATTCAGCTCAAGAACTAAATAAGGAGCACTTAAAGGTATACACCAAACTGACCCATGCTCAGATCTGTCACAATGGGGTGATTGGCTTTCCATGGAAGTTTAGTCATGAGCATCATTCCCAAACATACTTCCAGTGTATCTCCTAGAAGCCCATTCTACAAAATAGCTTTTCAGCAGTCCAAACACAGAAATGCAAAGTTAAACCTCCACCTGTCTTGGCTGTTCCCATCTCAGAGGAAACAGGAACAGATCTTCCAGAATACTGAGTAAATGAACTCACCTTGTCAATGAAGGAGGCAAACTGGTTGTTGAGTGTTTTGATCTGCTCCCTTTCTCGAGACTTTACTTTTTGAATCTCAGGGTCAATCTCCACATTGAGGGGTTGCAGAAGACTCTGGTTGATGGTGACTTCATGTATGCCACCAGGGGGGTAGACAGGCCCGAAACCACCCCCATAGCCACCACCCCCAAAACCACCTCCACTGCCAAAACCACTGCCAAAACCACCACCAATTCCACCACCACCAAAACCACCACCGCCAAAACCACCACCACCAAAGCCACCACCACCAAAGCCACCACCGCCAAAACCACCACCACCAAAACCTCCACCACCAAAACCACTACGACCACCTCCTCTAGCCACACTCATGGAGATGCTCTTGTTGCCACCTAGGTTAACAAGACTCCTGCTTCCATAACCACCGCCACCTCCTCCACTTCCGCAGAATCCTCCTGAATATCTCCCACCACCTCCTCCACTGCGGCGTGTAGAGCTGCTAGAGGATCTGTGTTGGAAGCTGACCAGCCCTGCAGAGCCAGCACTGAAGCCTCTTCCACCACTCCGGCACACAGACCTGGAACTATACTGTCGACTCATGTTGGCTTAGAGAGCAGTAAGAACAAAGAGGAGGAAAGGAGCCAAGCACTCCTCTGTCCTCAACCCGGAGACTTCTCCTTATATATAGAGAGGAAATTGGGCTTGGTCCTCCAGAGTCATTGGAGATGCAGCATTTCTAAAGGGTTTGGTTGCCTGCAGCCATACAAGATTTCTTACGCGCCCCAACAGCATGATAAATACTACACACCTACCTCCCAGAATGGGCTCTCAAAATTGCTGTGCAGGCAAGATTGGCTCATATGGTAATCATTTTATCAGACAAGATCTCTATTCAAGTATTTGTGACTTTGAAAAAGAGGACCTCACATCTGCTACCTGCTGTCTCTTAGGATTTCATAATTGCTTTCATAAAGATAAGTGAGTTTCTATTCTGCCTTGTCCTTATAAGCTGTGAAGTAGCTTCTCTCTCACTGAGAACAACAGGTGCAGTGCTCCAGGTCTGCGTCTCTGAAGGAGCTCACTGGCCCAGCTCTGAGACCTGCCCCCACCCCAGCACCACAGCTCACCAACTTAACTTCTTGATGGAAACTAAGGACTTTAACAACAAAAAAGTTAAATGTCTTTAATGCCAGCTTTTATAAATGTGCTGCATTGATTGACAGAAGGAAAAGGAGCTTTCATCAAACAAGATGAACAGGTAGATGTTCTGGAAGGGCCAAAGAGGAAAAATGTGGTCTGTTCTAAGTTTCCCAGTTGTTTCTTTTCTCCAAAAACAGATCAGGGCAGGAATTAGACAACAGAGACACTAACAACAGAAATCAAGTATCAATGAATGGGATGCAAAGGCCAATGGAAAAGCATATGGAAAAGTGAGATGAGCAGATATGTTACATTTGGTAAAGCAAAGGAGTTGCCAGTTGTCCAAGCCTCACTGGTGATAGTAAAGATAGACAAGGGTAGATTTAAAGGGAAGACAGTACTCAGAGTTTTGAAAACTTGACCTGAGGAGTTTGCATCATTTCTAAAGGTGATTATAGTACTGTGATGGGGATGATGGGGAGAATGATATCAAAGCCTACCCATGCACTAGGTACTTTTCTACATATGAAATACACAGAAACTCAACGTTTACAACAGCTTTGTTTTTAAAATGAGAAACTGATGCATGGAGTTTGAAAAGCCTGCCGAAGTTTGCACAGGTAACAAGTGGCATCACTGGAATTTGAACTGAAGATGGTCAGCAGTATATAATGTGCAAGACTGCATCTTGTAGAGAGCACAGCAACTGATTTCAGGTCTCCCTGCTGCTGTAGGTAAAGCCAGCTGGCATGGGAAGCTGCCTCTCCTGTGCAGGGCTTGAGGATAAAAGGCTCAGCAAACACAAATGCTTGCAAAATGTGTTTGATTCACTCTGAAAAAGAGATTGGAGGGGCCTGCGAGATGGTTCAGTGGTCTAAAGCACCTGCTTAGGAAATCTCAGGCAACTGTAGGGACTGCGGTTCGATCCCCGGCACCACATGCTGTGCCAGCCCCGCCACCGGGATAGGCTGAGCCAGCCATAAAATAAATAAACAAACAAACAAATAAATAAAAAATTTAAAAAAAAAAAAAGAGAGAGAGAGATTGGAGGTACAGAGTTCAGGGAAATGCTGTTTCCATGTGAGAAGACCCAGCATGCTTTGCAATGGGTTAGGAAACCCCAGGGCCTTCCTTGAGAGTATCATTTGATCAATATTAATGGAGAGTAGTGGCACTGAGATCCGGAAAGACCAGAATCCTACATAGACTTTCATTCTAAGACTTCTTAGAAGTCTGGCATACTCCCCCACACCTGCATATAAGCCCAGAATGCAAGAACCAGGGGGAAGAAAGCTACTCTAATTTCAACTGGCTGGAAGCAGTTCTATTAGTAGCAAGCCACAGACTTGCATGGAATGTACCCACCCTGGAATGCAAAATCCGCAAGAGAAGAAAATTCATGAAGACCATTTCAACCCATTGCCTTGTGACTCTAAGCCAAGACACTATCTTTTCCCTCTGTATCCTTTCCTCACTACTAAATCTTCCCCTGCCCCTCTTCCCACAGCATTTGCCATATACCTTCCTTCAGAAGTGAACCCCACCTCATGGTTCCTCTCCCCCCACCCCATCTCCACAGCACTGTTGTCTGGGACTCCACAGTATCACTAACATCCTAAGCCAATCATCTTTTTAGGGAATGAGTAATCCAGGTCTTGGGAACAATGGGGACTGGAATGGTCTTGGCATAATAATTACTGTTGCCTAATCATCTTGTGACAGGCAATCAAAATTCGTTTAGTTCAGCATACTCCCTATGAGACATATCATACTATACAATCGATTCCTTCTAGCATTTTGGAGGAGTGTTCATATGTGTATGCATGCATATTAGTGTGCAGGTTTACACTAAACAAAAGCAGATCTTTGTGGTGATCTGTGCTTCGAAACTGAAAAACTAACAGAGAAAAAGGGGAACCGTCTAGCAATTGGTAAATAATATACAGAGCTGCAAACATGTTTTAAGAGGTACTATGAGAAGACAGAAATCAGGAACTAGATGGAGCAAGAAGGCATAAACATCACCATCAGCTTGCATTTGCATGGTTCACCTCCACCAAGCACATACACAAACATCCCTACAAGAGCCCTGAGAATCAGGGCTACTTCCAAATGATTAGCCAAACTGAGCCTCAGAAAGATTTACTCTACGTTCAGCTAGGAAAAGACACATCTGGGACTACATCTGTGGTTTTCTAGTCATTGTCCTCCTACATTGGAAAAGAGGTGCACAGACAAGTCCCTGGGACCAGTTTCTATGAATGAGTGCAGAAAACAGCAGAATTTTCCCACCCATGGGTGTTCAAATACCACACCAGCTAACTTACCTAGTGAAGAAGTAGTAAGACCATGAACCCCAGAACATAAACAGAATTTGTCCAGCTTGCACTATTGATTCCTGGGAATCCTCTAATTACTGAATCAAACTCCTTTTCACCCCTCACTTTTGAGGCAGCCTGGTAGGATTGGAATGGTAATGTTGTTGGCTAAGGTTGTGGTGGGTGCATGGGGATATTAAAAATTACACACAGAGCAAAGGTGTGATCCTCACTACTGCCTCATGTATGGAATCTGCATTTACCAAGACAAAATGAGAGAGCAGAGAGGCACTCACTGTGCAAGGCACCAACTACATGGCAAGAGCTACATCTCAAAGGTCATCCCAAATCCTCAGGATGGTAGTTGCTAGACCCAGAAAACACAGCTTGGGTTCCTAGAGGTCACAATGTGTGCCTAAGGTCATCCAGCTGGTAACTGACATGCCAAGCTTGTCCAACTCCAGAGCAGAGCCTCTTGTCCCTGGGTTGCCTTCCTTCACCACCTACACCTCCCCCTGTTCATGTTGTCACCCAGCCCCATGATGTGACTCTTCCTCCCCCATTCTTGGTCTTTTCAACCCTTCTCTTTTTCTCCCAGTTCTCCCAGCTCACTTCTACTTTCACTTCTCTGAAAGACCTTCAGTTGCCCTGACTACTCTCTTCCAGCTGTCTAGCTTTGGGATCCCAAAGACCTCAAGCCCTGTGCTTTTTCCCTAAGTCTGTCTACAGTCCACCACCCATTGAGTGCAAATGTATTTCTTCCTCCTGTTCCATGGAGCTAGGGTTAAGCCTAGTTCTCATCTCCTCCAAGGAGTTCTGCTTGGTTAACACCACATAGCTGATCTATGCATTTACTCTCCTGAAATCAGTTGCTACCAGGTCCAAACACAACCAATGCATGCATTGTCTCATTCACATCTGTGTTTGTATATGCATTTGCTGACCACCCACCCCCAATTGATCTGTAAGAGTTTTGGAGGCAAGTCTGCATCTTCTGTGCCTTCAGGTGCATTCCCAGACTCCCACGTGGCCCCCTACACTTGAGGGGTACCCCAGGCAGAGCTAGATGATACAGTGCCAAAACACCTATATGGGACTCACATACCAGTAATAATGGCTGGGGTTGCCACAGGCAGGCTGCAAGGCATGGGCAGAGGCAAGTATAGTGATATTTTGAGAGCTTTTTAAGGGAGGGGCCTGGAAAAGGATTGAAGAAAGGCAGGCAATAACAAGCCACCCAGCCCTGCAGGACTCCACCAGAGACGTGGGAGAGGGAATTTCAGGGGAGTGGGGAAAGTCAGAGTCTGGGAGGAGTACAGGGGAATCCTAGACAATGGGGAGGCAGGGTGATGTGTTGAAAGCAACATGCAGCACAGGAAGGGCCGAGGCTTTTTATGCAGGAGGGAGAGGTGCAAAGAGAGGGGCAGGCTTAACAAGGACAGACAGGAAGAAGTCTCAGTGCCAGTCAGTAGTGGGAGAGCAGAGCCTAGGGCAGGCAAGAGAAAGCCAAAGACATACACATAGGAGAGAGGCGGCAGACCTTGTCACACTCCATGCCATGGAGTCAGCCAGTCCTGTCCTCTCTCCTGGCTGTGTGACCCTAATCAGGTAACCAACCTGTTCTGAGCCTAAATTTTCTCCTTTGTAAATGGGGACTATATATGCCTTCCAAGTAGACTGCAAAGTATATGCGATAGGGAAAAGAAAAAGAACTCTCTCATCTCGCATTAAGAAGGACCCAGAGAGTGACATTGTCAGAAAAGCTTTGGAGCAACCCCATTTCACTGGAAACAGAGCAAAGGCTAGGAAAGAAAGTTCAAGTTCTTAAATGAGATTATCCAGTGAGAGAATACCTTAGGAGGCCCATAAAGCTGTCACAGGAAAGCCAGGGACCCAACACTCAGAAGTGATGTTGGGTGCACCTGACACTGAAGAAAGCTAAGGCCAATGCCAGGAGCCCTTAATCACTTTAAGAAGAGCCTACTTAGCAGGGAGGGCACTGGCCTCATCCTGAGCACACTGGGCCAGGGGTGGGAGCCCTTTCAGCTTCAGGATTGGGCTGTTCAGAACCAACTGTTCATGCTGGAGAACTTCCCAACACACCAAGTTCCCAGCCTCACCCTTCAACAGGGTGTTGATCAACTTGAAGATGTTCCATTTCCTGGATTGATCAGAAAACTGATAAAACCAGGGCAGCAGGTCCAGAAAACTCATGGGAGTTAGCATGAGTTTGAAGAGAGACTGTCAGAATGGCTGGCTCACTAATTTGAAGATATCACTCAGGTCAAAGGGCTGGACAATAAAGATGGTGACCTTCTCAAGACTTTACCTGAGACCAAGGACTTTCTTGGCCCAGAGATGAATACCTTGTCCAAGGCCCAAAGGAGTTAAAATTTTATTTAGCCAGTGTTTGCTTCTTATGTTTATCATGTCCTGAGATAAAAACTATCTCTGTGTTTGAGACGCTAGTGGTATTAAACTTAGATTTCCAGAGCATTCCGCCCTGCCAAGCCCTTCCAGGGGGAGGAGCAGCTGCCAAGCTTTCCCTGGGAATCTCATGTGCAGTGTCTGACGAATGGATCTAGTGGCCTCGCTCTCCTTCTGGATATCTTCTTGGTGGGCAGCATTGGTCAAAGTGGGGATGGAGTACTCCATGGCTCCCTGAAGGAACACAGAGCACCCACACGTGCCTTTCCCAGCCCTCTCAAAGAGACAGTGAGAATCAGATGCGTTACAAAGTTGTTTGCTGTCTTCACTGGGGTGACCTGAGACTGCACAGCATTCACTCCTGATGGGATGTGTCACTGTTCCTACCAGGAAACCTCCACCAGCACCTCATGGTCACCCCCATTGCTCTCATCCCTCGAGGAACTCCCTTCTCCCCAGAACATCAAACACAGACTGCTCTTTTACACACTGAAGCCCTCCTTACTTAACTCCTTTCCCTTGGGTTTTTATTTCCCACGCATCTACCCTGTGACATGTCTGCTCCGGTAGTCTTAGGCACATGTTTCTTCCATCTGTCCCTGATCCTTTCTGATTGAGATGGTTAAGCCCTCTAAAGAGAACAATCAGGACCATATTTTCTGGGACAATCCTGATTCTTTGCCAGGAGAGGGACAGGAAAGGTGACCTCTGATTGACCTTGCTCTTATGCTTTCTTTCCAGAGCCAACCTGGATTCCTCCCTATCATACACAGGTACATGATCCCAGGAATAATTAATCTGGCTCTGTAATAGGTCTAATGGTGCCAGAAACTTGGATTTGTTTTATGATCCAAGCTAGGCCCTAGGGCCTCTCCATGACTTTCTCCTTCCCGGTGTCTGACCTTATTCTTTCCATATAATACGGTGTGTGAAATTTTTTTTCTTAGACTCTGCCATGTGAATTCTTAGAGCCACAAAGATGTAAAATGTTCTGTACACATGTCCCCACCCCTCCTTTTTCTCTCAGCTTCCTGCCAAGTAGTTAGTCAAGCTCTGCTTAAAATTTGATAACTCCTCAAGTGCCCTCTCCTAGCTTAGGATCCTGAGAAGGTGCTTCTTGCATGGAAGTAAATCTTCTGTGGTCTCCTACTCCTTCTAGATTATCAACTGAGACCAAATCCCCTCTTCCTAAGGAAGTTGTCTGATCTTTGCAGTTAGTGCTCGCATTTCTTCCAAGATGGCTGTCCAGGTTGTCTGACACATCCATTCTTCATGTGGCCAGGCAGCTGGCTCTCCATCACTGCTGTCTGATCATGTTCCTCTGAGTAACCTTCTCTTCCTACTTCCCTTGGCACTCAGAGCCCCCAAGGGTGGCCTGATGGCAGAACGGCCTGCACAAGCCCTGCTCCTAGCTCTCCTCTTCCTGGTTCCCACAGCCTTGCCCAGCAGCCACCACACCTTAGTAACTGGTGTGTTTTTACTGCCAACTGAAAATTGTCAATCATTTTTATGGCCTCTGCTGTCTATCCAGGCCTCCCTACTAGTCCTTGAATCTTTGGGTTTCATCTCTCTGCCCCCTTCTTCATCCTTTTGAGCACCTGCTCAGCCATCTTTTCCTTGCGTAACCTACCTCCAACAGACCTGCTGCCACAACAGGTGAGATGGAGAGAAACTTCTCAGAGGAAATTTTGGGTGTGTCTGGGAACTTAATATGTTATCAGTATGGGTAGCAATCATATTTGAATAAATCCCATATACAAATTCCATCTTTATCCCTTCAGAAAATGAAAAAGCAAGTCACAACTTTTACATGACTTCTTTCAGGGACTCTGAAACACCTCACAGGATAAGATGATAACTTAACTCATTGTCTTTTCAAATTTCTGTGTCTTCACCTCCCTCAAGGCATCAATTAAAGAACCCCCCCTTGACCTGCACTCAGTTAACGGGCCTTAGCCGAGTGCCTCCCAGCTGTTTCTCCTGTCTTGCTTCTCCCTTTTACTCAAACACATCCTCTCTCTCTCTCTCTCTCTCTCTCTCTGAGTCTCTGAGCAAACCAGTCACACCACAACCAACCCCACTTTCTCTAGCCCTGTTCCTCTTCCCAGTCCTCCACAAGCCTGTTGAGATCAAGCTTCCCACCCATAGTACTGGCGCCTGATCAAGGTCCCACTGTTCCTGTTCTGATTTGTCTGTGGCCTCAGGTTAGCCTGGCTTCCACCTACAAGTTAGGTGATACCTACTGGCACAAACTCCAGTTTCTTCTCCCTCTGAACCTTGCTGTCCCTCAGACTACATTATTTGAGTTGTGAGCCCCTAAAGATTCAGAAATGTGTTCATGCAACCTCGAATTCCCAGTGCCTGTGCCATAGCTAGACACATGGTAGGAGCTTAATAAATGCCACTGACCAATGTATAAGTGACTTTTGAATGATAGGCCACTTTAAATATTAGTAAAATTACACCTGCAAAATGATCTTCTAGACTGTGTGTTGCTTGTACAATAAAAATAATACAAGTAATAAATACTCAATTTCCCAAATATAAATCATTTCAAAGACATGAAGAAATTAAAGAACTAACTCATGTGACCAAATGGTACTTTAAGCTCACAGAGAGATTTATTATAAAGAGAACAGAAATGCCAGATCCCAAGGGTACAACCTTTGACCAGGAAATGATAAAGTCCCAATCCCTCCCCAGGGGGCCCATCTGGGACCCATCAGCTGCCCCGACAGAAGCACGGACTCGGTGGCTGCACACAGACTCTGCAGTAGAAGCTCGTGAAGTAGACTCCAGATGTGAGAAGCCAACCATACTCCCTCTGTCTCTGTCCGTGCTGTCCCCCTGCTACACCTCCAGCAAATCCCAAACATTTTATGTATGCCTCTAAGTTAAGAGGTGCAATCTCATGAAGTATGCAGAGCCACACACACGGGACAGAAGGCAGAGGAACTTATAAGATCTTAGAGAAAAACATCAAACTGCCTTGCAAAAAAAAAAAAAAATGGGGAGATTTCAGATGGACTCAAGCCCAAAACCCAAGCCAGATGCTCACTCTGCTCAGGCCTGGGATGCAGGGATCTGGCCCGTGGGGCAATTCTTGGCACAACCCTAATAGGGAAGATTCTGGAAAGGGACAGGCTTCCAAAGAATAGAGCTGGCTGAAGGGGCAGGACAGAATCAGAACTTGACTGTCTATCACCCTCCACCCCTTGCTAAGAACAATCTTCCCCTTGGATAAGGATGTACTCCTTCCTCCTGCTCACCTGGCTGCTGACATACTCCCAGCTGGAACTGGGGATAACATTTCCAGGGACAGGATTAGGACAGGTATGACCTACAGGCATACCATGTAGGCAGCAAATCTATACCTGCCATCAACAGAAGTGAGGCTACTGACCAAGAAGCGGCAACTGGCCCTGGTACAAAGGTAACTTACCAAGCTAGTTCCTTGGAAATCAGCCCCTTACCCACAGGGATCATTCCCAGGTCTCAGAGGGATGGATTGCTGTTGGTGGAGAGGCCCAGGTGGGGTAAAGAGCCTGGGAATAAGATCCTTGGTATAACTGGCATCGACTCTGGGTTCCCTCCACCTCTTAACTGGCTGGAAGTCTCCCCAGGGCCAGGAACCGAGGTAGCCTAGAGGAGGCTGAGCAAGGAGATGTCTGACTGGCACGTCCGAGTTAGTGCCCTCCAAAGAGAGGTGCTAATTGGCCTTAGCCACCCTGCTTCCTCATGTAGAGCTGAATTTATCAACCCAAGTGCTGAGACCCGTCAGGCAGAGCTAAGTGAGAATCAGGACGAGCGTGGAGGAGCTGGGGGCCTCAACAGGAGGAGTCCCACGCCTTCTCGGGGTGCGGGACTCAGACCCCTCCTCAGCTTGGCCTCTACTCCACGACCCGCCTGCGGAAGGAGTTGGTGGAGGTCTGGATGATCTGCACGCGCGAGGAGCCCCCATTGCCGCTGCTCCTGCCGCCTTCGCCGCTCCTGCCACCGCCGCCACTGTACTTGCTGCTGCTTTTACTGCTGGTTCCGTAGCTTCCGCCGCTGCTGCTCGAGTAGCCGCCGCTTCCCCGGAAGCTGCCGCCACCTCCGCTGTAACCACCACCTCCGTAACCTCCGGAGCCGCCTCCACTGCTGCCACCACTCGTGCTCACCTGGCTGCTGTGCACCGCTGTGGGAGATAGGACGGAGGAGGCGGTGAGAAGGAGCCTGCAGGGGGACCCAGCTGCACCTGCCCTGACACCCACCGCCTCCTACAGCCTTAATCCTTGATGGACCAACATGCAAACAGACACACTGAAAGTCCAAATTCCTCCCACTTAAAAAGCACTTCTCTTTAAGTAGCACATTCTCATGGTTTACTGAATACATATTTTGAAGATGTCTGCCAGCTGCGGATGAAGTATCGCCAAAATTAAGACAAGCAGGCCTAAAATCATA
Source organism: Capromys pilorides (assembly GCA_004027915.1). Taxonomy (NCBI): domain Eukaryota; kingdom Metazoa; phylum Chordata; class Mammalia; order Rodentia; family Capromyidae; genus Capromys; species Capromys pilorides. Next base: position 523 of record PVKN010013228.1, on the reverse strand, counting down.
ACCATTTGTTTCAACCAAGTTTTCCTATTTGCAGTGCTGTTTGCTTACTTAGGTGTTCTTTGTACAGGACTGGAAGTCCAAGCGCCACATGCCACCGCTGATGGCCCCCAGTCCTGCCTCTGCCCAGCCTCAAGCGCTTCTGCCCCCGCCCCTGTTACTTACAGATGCTGACTTGGCTCTGCTGCTCTCCCGACATCCTGCAAAACCAAAGTATGCACCTCAGCCAAACCTGCGGGGTCTGAAGACATCAGCCGAGAATACCAGGAGTAGAGATGTTGTGTGAAGAGGCAGCTGTCCCCAAGCCTCCAGGGAAATGTGTGTGCACAGCACAGATGAGGGGCCACTGGGGCTAGCAGGAGCTCCAGCCTTTCCCAGAAGCCTTTCAGCATGGGATTGTCCCTGGTTGCAATGGCGCAGGTCGGGGCATGGCCACATGGTGCTTACAGGCTAGGTTATGGTCTCCCTGACTGCTCTCCTACCCAATCAACTCACACAGCCTCGGCCTCTGCAGTGAATGCTTCTC
>PVKN010013227.1:0-20115 GCA_004027915.1 Capromys pilorides | reverse complement strand
TGAGCATCCAGAAAAGCCCTCCAGTCTGGCCAGCACCCCTAGCACCCAGGCCTCCAAGGTGCCCAAGGCGGGACGCTGTGATGTGGAGCCGTGAGGCTCTGGGGCCTCACGCCATGGCCTCCCAGTCGTGCCCCTACCAGGACCAGGTGTCCAGCAGGCACACGTTCAGCAACCCAGCAGGTGCTGCCTCGCTGCCCACAGTCAGGAGGAAACGGCCCTCGGGCAGGGTGTGTCCCTGTGTGCTCAGTCACCGGCCAGAGGGAGGCCTTCCTTACAGAAGCTCAGCATCTTCTCCAGCCTGGACCTGCTCTGTGGATGCCCAAGGCTCCCTGCGTCCGGTTGGCTTCAGTCTGAGTGCTTCCTTCCGTTTCACTTCAGAGCTGCTTATCCCGAGCGGCTCCCTGGACGCCCAGACACCTGCGATGTGGGGTCACAGCACGTCGCGGTCACTCGTCACCTGCAGCTCTAAAGGAGTTGCCTGCACTAGAGATCTGGAAACAGCGTCCGCTTGGGCTCGGATTCCACCGCCCCGCTTGCTTCTACTCCAGCTGTGCCATACATCCGTAAACAAGAGGAATTCAGCCAAACCACAGTGCCCTGGGCAAGTCGTAGCCACCGCCCACAGCATCGGCCCTCTCTGATACCTGGCACCAGGTCCCCACCAATGGATCCTGCCTGGAGTGTGCCTGGTTTGGCTTCAAGGAAAGAAGAAAGGAGGAAGCGGGTTTCCCCTCACCAAATCATGCAGCCTGACTGGGAGCGTGGAGTCTGACTACCAGGCACCTTCTAGGATCTGTCAGAAGAATATGGAGCCACACTAGCTGCTAGCAGGACAGCGTGCGGGTGTGGCAGTCATGCGGTGAGCGCGTGCAGGGCAGAGGGGACCCGCCTGGCCCCGGAGGACGGCAGGCCCTGGGCTGCGGCTCTCAGACGGAAGGAGAGCCTCGCCTGGCGAGTGCATTGGGCACGGAGCCCTCTCCAATGAGGAGTGGGGCCCCGAGAGGCCTGAAAAGGGCAAGAGGGCAAATAACAGTGAGGGCCTCCGGACGCTTACTGTAGGGCTGGTTCCGCCGTTCTCTGTGGGCTGTACTTTGTCCTAATTCCTGGGCGAGTCCCACATGCTGGGCAGGCAGAGGGCAGGGCCAGCTATGGTCAGGAGCATGGCACGCCACGCCGGAGCTCACGGGTCTGGGCCCCTTAGGAAGCCCCCCTGGGCCATGCCTTCGGCATAGGGAGAAACTCCCCCCAGCAATCCCCTCCACAGGTGAGGAAGCCCAGGCCAAGCCCCAGGTGGGCTCTGAGTCCCTGAGTCATCCCCGAGTAGGCTGACCAGAGGTGGCACCTGCCAATGACCGGTGCTTACCTCTGCTGGAGGCCCCAAGGAATGGCCAGGGCCAGGAACACAGGGCTGGTGCCCCCTGGGGCAGAGGGCTACTTACTGCACTATGTGACAGGGCAGAGACCTACAGAGGCTCCTGCAGCTGGGAGGCCGCAGGTTCAGAAAAGAGACCCAGAAGCATGAAGACCAGGAAGCATGACCCTCGAGTCCCCTGAGCTGCTTTGTTTCTGTTATACTGGGACTTGAACCTAGGGCCTCACACAAGCTGCATCACCAGGCTTTAAAACTTCATGTGGAGGGCCGGGGAGATAGCTCTGTGGTACAAGTGCCTGCCTGGCGAGTGCAAGGTCGTGAGTTTGAACCCCGGTCCTGCAAAAAAAAATAAGACTTCATGTGGAGGTAGGGGTTGGCTAAGTTGCGCTAGGGGATTCCAGCTTGCAAACATCTTGCCTCAGCCACCCAGGGCGCTGGGATTTCCGGTTGGTGCCAGGACATCCTGCCAGATGTTACTTCTGAGACACAGTTCCTTCCACTGGGGCTCAAACCCAAGACTTTCTGCATGTCGGGCAGACATGATATACACTGTTCACCTCGTTTATTTAGGACAGGGTCCAAATAAAGTCTCCACAGTACTTAAGTGGGTGTGAAAGTGTTTTATTAGTACATGTTTTATGGTACATATTGATGATTTTTTTTTTTTTTTTTTGATGGGACCGGGGTTCAAACTCACGACCTTGCACTTGCCAGGCAGGCACTTGTGCCACGGAGCTATCTCCCCAGCTCCTTTTCCACTTTTTTTTTTTTTTACTGATAACAATTACTGGAGGGAGTCAGTGCCTGAACGCTACCAAAGGGGAAGTCTCCAGGGGCGTAGCCTGGGGAAGAAGGCGGGGCCGAGGCGGGCGGGACCAGGCCCGCGGGCAGAGGACAGCCCTCTGCGGCCATAATTCCGGGGAACCCACCGGCCCCGACCCCCCAAACATCGGCCTCCTCCCCGAGGGCCAGCGGGACGCAGGCGTAGAGTCGGAGGACCCGGGAGCCCGGAGGCCAGCCGCTGTGCCCGAGGTCCCGCCTCAGGCTTGCAAGGGTCCCCGCCCAGAGCCCGGGCGCGCACGCCGGCACAGTAGTCGAGGGACCCCAACCCCAAGGCCACCTGCAGGGACCCGCTTGCTCTAGAGGTTTCAAGTACAGCGGTTCCTCGCTTAACGCGGAGGTTACGTTGCAGCCACGCCTGCGATAAGTGAAAATCAGTGAAGCAGCGTCGATGTATTTATTTTAGTATTTATACAAATTTAACCTTTTCCACACTTTTAAAAACACCTATAACGTTCTTAACCATTTTCCAAACTCGTAAACCTACGTAATTTTAACAACATACATACACTGTACCGTACTGCAAAATCCTGCGAAACAGCGAAAAATTTGCAACAAATCATTTAGATTAACATTTTTTGAAAATCCGCGAAAGTGTGAGTCCGCGATAGGCGCGTTTGTGTGTCTGGATTCTTTAGAGGACTTCTTCATGTGTTCTGGATACAAGCTCCTTATAATTTGAAAATATTTTCTCCCGCTCTGGGTTCTTTGGGTTTTGGGATAGTGTTCGTTGAAACATAAAGGTTTTTAGCTTGTTTTGTTGTCGTTTTGACGCAGGTTCTTGAGGGTTTTTAATCGGTGCTTTGAGGCTTTTCAAGCACCCGCGGTCAGCAGCCGGCTCCGCGGAGCCCCGAACCACCCGCGAGGCGGGAAGGGCCGCCAGGGGGCGCAGCGGACGCACGCCGGAAGCCGGGCCTCAGTTGCGCCTGCGCCAACGCCGAGCGTGAGTCCGCGCGCGGGCACAACCGAACGCGCGCCCGCTAGCCCACGAGTGCGCCTGCGCGGAGCCCGTGGCCGCGCCTGCTCGCGCTGGGCGCTCGTCGCTCGCCGGCGGCCATGGGGGAGGCCGAGGTGGGCGGCGGGGGCGCCCCCGGCGACAAGGGTCCGGGGGAAGCGGCCACGAGCCCGGCGGAGGAGACGGTGGTGTGGAGCCCCGAGGTGGAGGTGTGCCTCTTCCACGCCATGCTGGGCCACAAGCCCGTCGGTGAGCGCCGGCCGCGGACCCGCGTGGGGGCGGGGTGGCCGCAACCGGCGGGGCGGGGCCTATGACCCGGCGCCCGGACCTCCCCGCCCTCCCCGTCCCTGCGGTGACTCGTGCATGGCCGTGGCCGCCTCCGGATAACCCTGTCTTTCCTGTGCTTGAACCCCCAAGTCCTGGACACTCTTGCCCCTGGGGACACCCCCCACCCGCCCTAGCCCCAGGGGTACCTTCTTTCCCTGCAGTGGCCCTGCACCTACATACTCCCACTTCCTCTGACACTCTGCTCGCTGCCACTCCCTAGCCTCGACACCCCAGCCCCTCCCCCATCACCCCACTGACCGCTGCCTTGGCCCATCTGGCCTGTGCTACAGGCCTGCCCCCTTGCTGTCACTACCCACCCCCCACACACACTAGTCCCCTTCCTCTGCATCCCTGGCCCTTGTCTCCTCCACGCCTGCCTCCCTCATTCATTCCCCAGGGTGAACCCATTTCTCTGTTGCCCTCCCCCCTACAGGTGTGAATCGGCACTTCCATATGATCTGTATCCGCGACAAGTTCAGCCAGAATATTGGGCGGCAGGTGCCATCCAAGGTCATCTGGGACCATCTGAGCACTATGTATGACATGCAGGCCCTGGTGAGCTGGACTCCTACTCCTCTAGTCTTGGGGGGCAGTGGGGAGACAGGAGGCCCCCTAGGTGGAGTGTGCCCACTACTGGGCATATGGGGTCTGCTGGGCAGAGCTGCAGGTGGCCCAGCCCATGAGCCCTGGTCCTCCTGAGAGCTCGGCGGTGCCGTGGAGTGCGCCAGCCCGGTGGTAGTAGCCGGTTGCTCTTCCTGGACCCTGCTTTAGATTGGGCAGGCAGTGAAGGTCTCCCAGGAGTAAGTGAGACTCTGAGACCGGGGAGGGAAACCCACGACGGGGGAAGGAGGGGGTACAGAGGCACAGGCCCTTAGTTGTCAGCCCTTGGGTGACCCACAAGTGGCACAGGTAGAGGACACCTCCCCTGCTTCACCTGAGAGGCAGCTTCTGTGAGAGCCAGGTAAGTAGAGGCCCCATCTGCACCATATTGGTCCGTTAGCAGGTTCCCTAGTTAACCGGGGGGCAGGAGAGCCAGAGGGGTCCGGCGAGGGAGCAGAAGAGCCAGGTAACAGAGGTGGCAGTAGAAACAGGTGACTGTTGCTGGCAGAGAAAACGAAGCTGTCAGATCAAAACCCTGGAGCCCGAGTTCACTGGGCCCAGGAAGCAACGTTGGCTCCCTGGAGGAGGTGCGCTGGTGGAAACCGATGTGCCTCCTGCCTGGACGTGGGCCCCTGGCCCTGAGTGGACGTGGGCGTGTTCTGTGTGCTGGGCCTGGGAACACTCCCCTCTCTGACCTGTAGCAAGAGGACAGGGCCAAGCACAGCTAGCCACAGGAAGACATTCTGTGGTGCTTACCCTGGGTGGCAAGCACCAGAGAACCCAGATGCAGCGAACTCCTAAAGTGCATCCTGGAACGTGTGTGCTCCTCCGTGTAACTGAATGCATTAGCCAGGGGCTGCTTGCGGGGCACCGCCTACAGGTCAGCAACGCGCTCCCCGACTCCCCAGGGCTAGCAGCTTGTTATTTTGTGGGGTTATTTGGGAACACTGGTCTCCAGACACTTCTGCACCAGGGTCCAGAGAGATAGCTTCAGCACTGTTGGAGCCTGTGCGACAGAGACAGCTTTCGTAGCTGTCACTGCTCCCTGGACACCCTCTGGCAAGAAGGTCAGGGTGGCGAGCCACAGTCCGTAGGCCTCTCAGTGGTGCTGGCTCATGGCCCCTTGTAGGGGCTGCTAGCCGAGCCCTCCTGTCTGTCTGGGAAGCCCAGCCACAGTGGACGCTGCACATGGAAGGAGGGAAAGGTCTGCACTCTTGAGTGTCACCCGCTCGCAGCCTCCAGTGGTCCTGGTGCTCACTGCTCACTGGTGCCTCTCCATGTCTTCAGTGACCTGCTGACAGCACGTTTTTTTCCTTGAAAACATAAAATGCTCTATTCTTCCTTAGCATGAGTCTGAGATCCTCCCCTTCCCAAATCCAGAGAGGAACTTCGTCCTTCCTGAAGAGATCATTCATGAGGTCCGAGAAGGTATGACTTGGTTGAGGTCAGGTCGGGAATAGACAAGGCCAGATCTGGGCCAGCAGTGGGGCGGTCAGGGACTTCAGGGGAGGCGTGAGGGTCCTGCTCAGGCCCCACCTCTGCCTGTACACGGGAGGTCGTGGGAACCTGTGGGCTGGGGCAGACTTTGCTCAGGAGCAGTCATGTGACAGACACCGAGACCTGTGTGGGCAGCAAGCGTTGGGCAGTGCTGACCTGACGTCCCCAGTGCTGGCCTCACCGTGGGCTCCCAGTGAACGCCAGCCGTCTCCTCCACAGGAAAAGTGATCATTGAAGAGGAGATGAAAGAGGAAATGAAGGAAGATGTGGACCCCCACAACGGGGCTGACGATGGTGAGTGCGCAGCTCCCCACCCTGTCCTGTGCCCTTCGGAGCCCTTCAGCCGGCCTCCCAAGCCAGAAAGGCACCCCACGAACCGGGCAGGCCAGGTGGCCGTAGGGCCCTCAAGATGGAGATTCCAGCTGCAGGCAAGCATGGCGCGGGCCCGCCCCACGCAGGGAGCCAAGTGCTCTGCCGCCCCCTCACTTGGCATCGTGGCCGAGCCCGGAAGCCTGAGCATGTGACACCCCAAGGCTCTCATGGTTGGGAGGCCCTCAGGACCTGGCCTGTGTGTAAGGGGCTCCCCAGCCAGGAGGGAAGCCCGCTGCGTCACATGTGTAGATTCTCATTTTTCCTAACTGAACTGAAAGACGAACTGAGATTCTGAATATTCTGTTTCCAGTGAAATGATTTTGTTTCTCAGTTTTTTCATCTTCAGGGAGTTTGGGGAAAGCAACAGAAAAATCCAGCAAAGACAAAGAGAAGAACTCTTCAGACTTGGGGTGCAAAGAAGGGGCAGACAAGCGGAAGCGCAGCCGGGTCACCGACAAAGTACTGACAGCTAACAGTAACCCCTCTAGCCCCAGCGCTGCCAAGCGGCGCAGAACATAGACGCCTTGACCCCAAGGGCAGCAGAGGCGTCCGGAGGCTTCAAGCTACTCCTGCCTGTCCTCAGTCCTCTTGAAAGTGCTCATCGCGCAGGGACATGCATGCCGTGTTGCCCGCCCATCGGGGACTCATGGACCTGAAAGAGCAGGACCAGCCCGCCCGGGCTGCGGAGGTGGCTGAATCCCACTGTGCCTCCCGGGGCTCTCCACCCTCGCCCACCCCTCGAGGAGGAGACCAGGAGAAGACTGGATTGGCAAGCAATAAAACACCACCCTCGCTCTGGCTGGAAGGAGCACCTGTCTTCCCTGGTTCCCACGCTGCACTGTTTGGCCTTCTGAGCCTCCCTTCTGCCCTGACCAGGACATCAGAACAGTGTGGCCCAGGATGTCACACTACTTGCCTTGTGTGGGTGCCCCCACCCGAGAACCTAAGGACTGGATGTTTTGCCTCATTCATTTGTACTGTAATGATGTATATAATTTGGTTGGTATTTCACTATTTAATTTTTAAGAAATGTATTTTATACTAGTGTTTATATGAGCAAAAATACTGCAGAAGTTAAACCTACGTTGTATTTTTTCTGAGATGTTTTGTTTCCAGGTGACAACTGCTGAGATATTTTGCTCAGTTTTTCTATGCCAGATACAGAGAATTTGTAGCGGTTATTTTTGTATTCTAGTGACTTGTGAAATGACCAAACGAGTGAGCGGAGGGGAAACACAAGCACTGGGCAGCTGGCCCCAGCACTGCCTGGGCCCACTTCAATTGGCTGTGAGCATTAAAGCACAAAAAGATCAACCTGGACTCCTGTGGTTTTGATAGCAAAGTTGGTTAACTTGTTATGCAGCAGGAAATTTTGTTTCTAAGATTTGTAACTGAAGAGCCTACAGTTTAACATCACTTGATACAAGGTAAGAAACAGTAACAGGGCTAGTGGTTTTTTGTTTGTTTGTTTTTTAATGTATTTAGTATAGGGATTGCAGGGTCTCACTATACAGATTGGACTGGTAGTCATTCTGCTTTCAGCCTCCCAAGTGTTGGGCTTACAGGTGCACGCCACCACACCCAGTCTCAATAGCCACCTGAGCACGCCCCATGGACGGGGCCGACACAGCATGCCGGGACAAAACCCTAGTCCTCACGTCTGCCTAAGCAGGTGCTTCACTCCACTGAGCTATCTGGCTGGCTCTCCAGTGGCCTACTCTTACTGAACCTGACCAGCACTGCGGGCAGCCCACGGCAGAGGGGAGACTTGCAGCCAGACCCCTGCTGCCGTCACTCGCGTGCTGCTCTTGGCATCGACTGAAACCGCTGGCGGAGTCTGTTCTTCACAAAGCAAAGTCCTGCCACACTGAGCAGACCCACTGGGTCTGGGCCAGCCTCCACTGCCCTGCTCTGCTCATCCTGATGCCTCTGTGGGCCTCTGTTCTCTCCTGCCATCTTCAGAGACCGGAGCAGTGAGAAAAGACGGGCCCAGCCCCAGGCTGCAGCGAGTTCCCCATCATTTCCAGCTGAGGCAGTCAGTCGGTGGCTGTGACCAGAACACGAGTGGGCTTCCCAGCACAGGAGCATCTTGTGTGCATGAGGGGTTCCATCCTGGGCACAGCCAGCCTCCCAGCTGCCTCTCACACGCCCAGGCTAGACCAGCTGTGGGACTCCTGGTCTGCTTTCTGTAGAGATCGAGTCCTGCCCTGTCTGAGAGGAAGTCCCAGCCCGTGGACTCCCTGTTCGCCCCTAGACACTCAGCCGTAGTCATCCCTGTCTGTCCTGTCCAAGAAGGACAGCAGGGAGGTTGGCACTGCAGCAAGGCCTGGAGGCTGCTGGGGAGTGGCATCCTCTAACCCTGACCAGGTGCCTATTCCCACATGACCTCTCCTGGAAGGTTGGCATGCGTTATTGAGGGCAGGGCTGGTGCAGCATGTGGTGCTGGGGATTACACTGCGGTTCACTGCGCCTGCCTAAGCTTGCCTAAGCAGGCACTTCAGACCCCTGAGCCATTTCACCAGCCCCTCACTCTGTTTTTATGACTGGTCCAGCCGCTGGATTCCTGGTCCGAGAGAAGCCTGATTTTGAGGCATGCAAAGCAAGCTGGATGTGTGTGTGTGTGTGTGTGTGTGTGTGTGTGTGTGTGTGTGTGTGTATGTACACGCGCTATCCTGAAAGTGGTGGTATCAGCACTTCACATGGTTGCCTTTCTGCTTGCCCGGGCAGTGGAGGGGCTGGCCGCCCACCCAGGTGCTCCTAGGTCAGCCAGACCTCAAGCAGCTATTGCCCAATTGATGTCCACCCAAAGCTGTCCACCTGCTGTGATGGTAAACCCATGTCCTGCTTCAGACCATACAGCAAGACCACACTCCGCGTCACACCATGCGATCTACAGACACATCCACAGCCACACAGCCTCACAGGTTCGCGACCGACCTTTCAGACTAAGGTGGCAGGACACAGGTGCCTGTCAGGAGGGAGCGTCCCAGTGAGTGAAAGCGTAAGAGGTCAGCAAGGCTCAGGGCACCGCGCATCCTCGCAGTGCCCCTGCGGCTACAATTGGAAGGCTGCAGGCAGTGCAGTGTCGGTGCCCCAGAGCCACCACAGCTTGTTAGCTGGCTGGGAGTGGGGGCTGTCGTGGTGGAGGCTGGAGGCTGCTGCCCAGCCGCTGTCCTTATGGGCAAATCTAAGATCCAGCTTTTGGAGTTTCGTCTAGGTTTTTGGAAACAAGGTGGTAGAAGGTGTTTTTGTTTTTGTTTTAATGTATTTGGTACAGGGTCTTCCTACCCAGCTTGAATTCGAACTCCTAGTGATCCTGTTTTCAGCCTCCCCAGTGCTGGGATTGCATGCATGTGCCATCATGCCCAGTCTCGGTGGCCAGTTCAGCATGCCCCAGGGTGGGGCCAGCATGGCATGTGGTGCCAGGGATTGAACCCTAGTCCTGTGCTTCCCTAAGCAGGCACTCATTCACTGAGCTATTTTGCATACCCAAGGTGTTCACTTAAAACATTAAAAAAAGTCAATCTTGGGCTGGTGAGATGGCTCAGCAGTCTAAAGCACCTGCTTAGGAAAGCTTAGGCAACTTCAGGGACTGTGGTTCTATCCCGGGCACCACATGCTGTGCCAGCTCCACCCCCAGGGCAGGCTGAGCCGGCCATAAAAAAGAAAAACAAGTCAATCTGTCCCTTTTGATGAGTTGTGGGCTCCTGAGAAAGCAGGGAGTAACAGTACATCCTGTTTTGGCTGCTTAGGTATCAGATCCCAGGATTATAAGGATGCTTTTGATCACCTTAGGCACTTTTTGACATGAACAGTAATGATTATGTATCAGCAAACACCAGATATAAAACAAAATCAGTGGACAAAAGCGCCTGCTTAGGCAGAGCACAGAGGCCAGGGTTCAATCCCCATCCTGCCGTGCCAGCCCCACCACAGGCAGGCTGAGATGGCAATGGAGAATGGGCATGGTGGTGCACACCTGTGATCCCAGCACTTTGGGAGGCTGAAAACAGGTGAATCACTATGAGTCCAATCTACATAGTGAGACCCTCTAAATGCTGTAGACCCTGTCCTAACTACAGAAAATAAATAAGTATACAAATAAATAAAACAAAATTAGAGGTTGTTAGAATTCCAGTATGTAAAAAGTTGTTCTTGTTCATTAATTTTCCAGAGGTTTTGTGTTCTTAAAAAAGTATCATTCCCATGGAACTCAAGTCACTTAAAATATGTAACGGTATGCTGTTCAAAACTAGCTATCAGGGCCAGGGAGATAGCTCAGTGGAATAAGTGCTTGCCTGGCAAGCACAGGTTGTGAGTTCAATCCCTGGTACTGAAAAAACGAAGGAGGAGAAGGAGAAGGAGAAGAAGAAAGGGAGCCAAGCTGCACAGACCTGTACCAAATAAATAAATGATTTAAAAAAAAAATCAGCTATCAGGGCTGTGGATATAGCTCAGCAACGTAAGTGCCTGCCTGGCAAACACAGAGTCCTGAGTTCGATCCCTGGTACTAAATAAAACTGTCAATGAGTATGTGTTAAGCAAATTGAGTGCTACTATTTTTGTAAAGCTGTCCCCATGAATAAGATATCATGAGAGAAGAAACGAAAGTGGCACGGGATAGTTTCAGAGGAAGCTTCTTACCCAGGATGGCCACTCCCAGGTTCCTTCGAGGGGCGGCCTCTCCAGCAGATGTCAGAGGTTGAGTGTGGGTCCCGCCAGTGCTGGGAAACTACCGCCAGCTGTGATTCCAGCTGTTCAAAGTCTGCAGTGTGCGAAGGGGGCAGCCACGGCTAGCAGAGGGACCCGGGGGGCAGACTTCACCTCCAGCCTGTGTTGGGCCGGCCCGACACCTCCTGGCTCCTGTCCTGTAAGTGTGGAACCCATTGCCTCCCTCATATGGATAACTGAGACAAAGGCGACGGCAGCTTATCCCCTGGGCCACGACGCCTTGCAGGACACCTTTTGCACACTGATGGCTTTAGCCAAGCAAGCCCCATGGGCCACACTATGGAGGACACCCCAAGGTAGGCACCTACCAGCAGCCTTGAGAAGCCGAGAGCGGCCCCCAGTTAGAGGACACCCTGTGGGAGGAAGCATTGTTCTCTGGGGCAGGTGTCCTCCACGACGCCTTGGGGGATGGACTACCTGTCAGGGCTGGCTTGGGGCTCCTGGGGTGTGCGCTCCGAGGGGACCGCCACACCTCCCGGTGGCTGGGGTTGGCGATCGCGCAGCACCCGGCAGCCCCCGGCGGGCAGGCGGGCGGGGCCTAACATGGCCCCGCCCCCCCGAGCTTCCTTCGCTTCCGCTTTGGCTTTAGCTTCCGCTGCGAGCGGTGTCGCCTCCGCCGGAGTATGGACGACCCTGACTGCGACTCCACTTGGGAGGAGGACGAGGACGCGGACGCGGAGGACGGCGAGGATGGCGAGGCGGGCGGCGCGAGCGAGGCGGGCGACGCGGACGCCGGCGACGAGGACGTGGGCGCCGAGGACGAGGGCGTGGAGGAGCCGCAGGCGGCCTGGCCCGGCTCGCTCCAGGTGCGGCGCGGCGCGGCGCGGCGCGGCGACGTCAGGCCAGCGACCCCCAGGGCCGCGTTCGTGCGTGGGTGGCATTTCTGCGGGGTGCCTGAGGGTGACCCTAGCTTCTCTTTGTCACATCCCACGGCCAGCCCTGGTGGCCGTTGTCAAGTAGATCCCGCCTCTGGGCCCCAGTTTCGTCAGCCTCTCGCCTCCTGCCGGTTACCTCCCACCTGGAGGGGCTGGAGGGGTCACCTCTGCCTGCCGCGCGCGGGGCGCAGCACCCACCGGCGGAGGCGAGATGAGCGTGGCGGCATCCTGCACGCGGCCTGGGAAGCTTCTATCGTGTGGCCTGCCGAGGCCCCCTGCCTGGCAGCCTGTGGTTACTTCGCATGAGCTGGTGTGTGCCCTTCCTGGGGTTACTTTTACATTTTTCCAGCGGTTAGCGGGTTGATGGTTTCCACGTCCTGCTCCCCAGTACGGAGCAGGTGCAGAAGTCAGGCCCTCGGAGTGCGCGTTCCAGGGTGCATTTCTCCCGGCAGGGACTGCTGGCTTCCGATTTATCTCCTCTGGAGTGCTCAGTGGAGTGCCCAGAGAACATGGAGGGGCTTCTGGGCCTGCCCGAAAGGCCAGCGCTGCTCTGCGCCGCCCAGCACACCTGCGGTGCTGCAGGCAGCCAAGAGCTTCGGGGTGGGCCTCAGGCCAGGTGGGGCCAGGTCCCAGGCAGGCTCGGGCTCGGGCTCTGGCTGAGCTCTCCAGGCGACACTGATGTGAGATGAAGCAGTGTCTGAGCCTTGCCCTGTAAGGTGCCTGCGACCTCTGGTCCCTTCCCTCTGCCTCCTGCCTTGGGGACTTCAGTGCTACCAGGCAGCCCTAAGCCCTGCCCTCTCCCCGCACACCTGCTCACATCTGCTGCCCTGAATGAGACCGTGCAAAGGTCTCCTTAAGTATGTGCCTGCACCTGGCCCTGCTTCCTGCGGTGCCTGGCTGCTGCCGCCGCGCTGGTCATCATGGACCCAGGAAGAAGTGGGAGTCAGGGAGGGGCAGAGCGGGCTTCTCCAGGTCGAGCTCTCCTTCCAGCTGCCTTGCCTGGATAAGAGCACCTCTTTGCTGGCCCTGGTTTAGAAACCAGAGAGAGACAGCTCCAGCCCCTCATTGGAGCCCCATCTAGTTAGGACTTGGGGGCAGGAAGGTGCTCAGAATGCAGATGGGGGCCTGCCCTCCTGCCCTCCTGGGGCTCCCTGGGCAGGTGAGCTGTGTGCTGCCAGGCGCTTGTGCTCCAGCCACAGTGGGCAGGGCTGTCCTACCGAGCTGGATCAGGACTTGGTTTCTTGTCATTCTTATCACCAGTCACCTGGATCCTGCCCTGAACCTCCAGGGGCTTCAGCTGCTGAGTGGGGCTGAAGGAGTGGGGGCAGCAAGGATCCCCTGACCTTGCAGAGGAGCTGGCCTCTGAGAGGACAGGGCTGAAAGCAGGGTGGCTGGGGAAGAGGTTAGCTTCTCCACCTCTGGCCAAGGGTTGGGTGGGGAGTTAGACCCAGCCAGAGCTGCTAGGTCTGCTTCTAAAGCTGTAGGTGGCAGTGTGGCTGCCTGTGGGGACACAACCTGGTGACAAAGTAGAGCACAGTGTGCAAAGTACTGTGGGCTCAGCAGATCCTGGGGAGATGTAATAGGCTGTGACCAGATGAGGGTGGCCCGCAGACCCAGCAGAGGAGGCAGAGCTGAGGCTTGGGGACATGAAATACAAGGCTCAGTCTGGGCCCGGCCGCCCTGGGACAGAAAACTGGAGTCCTGAGAACAGTGGGAGTGGGGCAGGCTGCAGCCTCAGCTGCCAGGTTCTGTTAGGTTTTCGGAGACGTCACTAGGGTCCAGATCTGTCCACCAGGAAACCCTGGCAGAAGCCAAGGTGAAGGGGATGGAAAGGACCACGGAAGAGAGCTCACTGACAGCTGACCTGTTACGGCGGGGTGTGGGGAGGGCCGGGGGAGAGTCTCCCACTCGAGCCTCACACTGGCCTTCTCTTCCCAGTCCAGAATGACAGGGACCCGCAACTGGCGAGCCATGCAGGATATGCGCCGGTACCGGCACCACTACCCGGTGGGTACCCACTACCCTCTGCTGCCCCCGCACTCCCTGGAGACACGAAGACCCTCCTCTTTGGCCTCTTTCAGGATGGCTGCTGTCCTGCTGGAGTCTTATCTTGGGTGGGGATTCTGAAATGTCCTGATGTGGATTCAGATCCCTAACCTTCCCTTAATGATATGGTGGGTGATCAGAGTATGTTATTGTACCTCTGAGCCCCTGGTCCCCAGCCTTTAAAGCCACAGCTCTGTGGCACTGCCTGCATCCCTGGAAGGTCCTGAGTTCAATTCCTGGTACCAAAAAAATCCAAAATCCATAGCAGTGCCAGCCTCCTGGCACGGGTGTTCAGGTCTGGTGAAACCCTCCCCATCAGGGCCCTGCCACAGTGTTGGGCTATCTTGGGGTGTGGTCCTCCTCAGAACCTATCTCTGTACCTATGGATCTCAGGCAACCCTTGGGCTTGCTCTGAGGTACAGAGCAAGGAGAACCCCCAGCCCCAGCCCATACTGGTGGGAGGCAGAAGTGATGTTTCCCTCCATGCCTAGCCTCACCTTGCCTGCAGTGAGGAGCCAAAGCTGGGCCTTAGGGGCTTCAGTCGGCCTCAGGAGACCCAGGGGCGCAGACAGCTGTCCCAGATGTGGGGTCTGAGAGGCTCTGGGAGACGAGCTGTCTGCAGAGTCCCTAACCATCTCCTCTGTCTGACTCTTCAGGACTTGGTGGAACGTGACTCCAATGGTGACATGCCCAACTTGAGTTTCTACAAAAATGAGATCCGCTTCCTGCCGAACGGTAAATGCAGAAGCTGCACCCTGAGCAGTGGGCGGTGACTGTGCCCTGGTATGGGCATCGGTAACCTCACCTGCCCTCTGGGGGCAGCCTGGCACCAAAGTTTGAGGTAGGATTGGAGAATTAAGGGCCAGAGAGTATAGTGGAGGCTTTTTTGCTCCTGTCACCTGTCAAGCTGCTGAACTCTGCTGCTGCCTCAGAAAAGCAGTGTATGCAAATTGGTAAGCTACAATGGGTTTCGCATGTATTAAAAATAATATTTTGTGACATACAAATGATGTGAAATGAAAATTTCAGTGCCGGTAAGGGTGTTTGCACCTGCCTCCATCCATCTATCCATCCATCCATCCATCCATCCATCCATCTGTGCAGCCTCTTTCTCACTGTAAAATGGAACAGACCTTGTGGCACAGCCAAGAGCCTCGTAGGGCCCTTTGCAGAGACAGGGCCAACCTGTGTGTGTGTGTGTGTGTGTGTGTCTGTCTGTCTGTCTGTCTTTCTTTCTTTCTTTCTTTCTTTCTTTCTTTCTTTCTGTGGAGCCAGGAATTGAACTCAGGCCTTCGTGCTTGCCAGGCAAGCACTTATTCTTCTGAACTGTCTCCCCAGCCCCAACCTGTGTTCCAGAGTTGGGTTTTACTGCAGTTCTGTGCTGAGGGTTCCACAACTAGCAGGCCATGCACTAGGTTAGAGCACGAAGGCCCCTCTGGCAGCAACGAGGCTGAGTCTGGGACTCCCACCCAGGCACCAGCAGGGCTTCAGGTCTGCAGATTGCAGAGGGGACAGAGGCCTGGGCACCCAGAGGTGGTGCAGTGAAGGAGGCACAGATAACCCTGCTGGGCCCTAAGGAACTTGCAGGGTGAAGTAGAGTAAGGGGCACTTTGGCCGTGCTGTCCGCTGTCAAGGTGACCCTTGTGGCTGACCTGTCCCCATTGGCTCACAGGCTGTTTTGTTGAGGACATTCTGCAGAACTGGAAGGACAACTACGAGCTGCTGGAGGACAATCACTCCTACATCCAGTGGTGAGGGGCAGCGTGGGGCGGAGACGTGGGAGGGACGGAGCCCTGGCTGCTGCTGGCTCTGGCTGCTCCCTGGTATGCTCGGAGAACTTTTCCTTCCCAGAAGCCAGAGCCCACCCTGAGACTGTGCCTGGACCCCTGAGGGTGGGCATCACAGATCACACCAGCCATACCCTGGTAGCAGCAGGAAAGCCTGCAGAGGAGCCCTTGGGATGGGCCAGGCCTGCTGCCTCAGAGCAGGCCCTCAGAACCCCCAGGGAAGCCAGCACGGGACGGTGCCCAGCCTAGGCTTGCTGGGATCCTTAGCTAGGCTTCACGGAGACACCCCGCCAACCTGGGGGGTCATAACCTGGCCCCAGAAGAGCTTCATGCCTGGCCTCGAGCGCGGCCTGCTGAGCAGCTCACAGGGAACCTGTGGCATAGTGTGTGTCATGGGACTGACTGCACACCTGTGGCCCGAGAGAAGAGGAGCAGGAGGTGGAGAGAGCCCTCAGTGGGGGCAGCGAGGCAGCTGCTGAGCATGCAGGCCGTGCTCCAGTGGGCCAAGCTCCTCGTCCTGGCCCCCAGCTCCCCTCCACAGCTGCAGCCCACAGTCTAGGGAAGGCAAGGAGCTGCACTCGGTCGCCTGCCCCTGAAGGGACTGGCCCTGGTGTCCACACAGGCTGTTTCCTCTGCGGGAACCGGGAGTGAACTGGCATGCCAAGCCACTCACACTGAAGGAGGTCGAGGTGAGTCCCCACCTGGGCCAGGCTGTGCAAGAAGAGAGCTCAGACAAAGCAGCCCTCCCTGTGTGGCCCCAGCCCACCCCGGTGCCGTGCCCAGTGCCACCTGGGCTGCCAGGATGGAGTTACAGGGACAGGAGCCTAAGAGGTGCTGCTGCTCCCTCCAGAGTGACCCTTGCCCACCTCACGGGAATCTGCCTGGGGCTTGACGTCATGTGTGGGGAGCTGGTGGGAACAAGGACAGGAGGGGCTTGGACAGTGAGCGGTGCCCTACGGTAGGTAGAGGAGGTTCACAGGACAAGACAGGCTGGCCTGGCTCGGGGAATTCAGCTGCGGAACTGCAGCAGCTCAGAGGAATGCAGGAGGCTGTTCGCGTGTCCCTTGTCACTTTGCCCTCTGAGGCTGCACCAGGACCTGAGGAGAGCCTCAGCTGGCCCATTGTCTGTGGACACCCTGGTGCGCCCAGGAGCAGTAGTTTAGGAACAGCTACCTAAGCTCTGCTAGTGGGTGTTTTCCAGGCTTTCAGAAGCTCCGAGGAAGTCAGGGAGCGGCTCATCCGGGCCTATGAGCTCATGCTTGGCTTCTATGGCATCCAGCTGGAAGACCGGGACACAGGTGCTGTGCGCCGGGCGCAGAACTACCACAAGCGCTTCCAGAACCTGAACTGGTAAGGACAGCTCTGCCCAGGGCCTCGGCGGGGTGCTGGTTTCAGGACGGCGTGCAGGCCAGCTGGGTGTCCAGCGCTGGGCACCTGCTACAGGCCTGCCCAGGGGCACAGTTCCCACCTGATTGGGTTTCAGCGATCTCAAGGAAGCGAGTTCCTTACCTTGGAGGGCTCGGTTCAGCAGGGACCCCCACTGCACAGCCTGGCCAGGATGCTGGGCTCTTCCTGGCCCCTGCCCAGCCAGCACCTCACCAGCTAGGGGTCCTCTGGCTGGCAGACAGCTCCTCTCAGACAGTGCATCCCACTCACAGCTCCGGGAGATTCCTGCGTCCCAGGACTCCAAGCTTCTAGGGGCTCGGGGCCACTGTGGGCTATGGCTGAACTTACACCCTGGGCCTTGATTCACCCCAGTGTCACCCACAGGCGCAGCCACAACAACCTGCGCATCACACGCATCCTCAAGTCACTGGGTGAGCTGGGCCTGGAACACTACCAGGCGCCCCTGGCGCGCTTCTTCCTTGAAGAGACCCTGGTGCGGCACGAGCTGCCAGGCGTGCGCCAGAGCGCCCTGGACTACTTCCTATTTGCCGTGCGCTGCCGGCACCAGCGCCGGGAGCTTGTGCACTTTGCCTGGCAGCACTTCCAGCCCCGCTGCAAGTTTGTTTGGGGTCCCCGCGACAAGCTGCTCAAGTTCAAGCCCCAAACTACAGCCCAGCCCCTGGCTGGTCTCGGGCAGGTGGAGGATGCCCTCCAGGATGCCAGCTCCGAGAGGCAGGCCTGCGGGCCGGAGAAGGACCAGGAAAAGGACAGTGTGTCGGCTGAGGGTCCCCAGCCACTGAGCAAAAAGCTCCAGGACCCAGGAAACCTGGAGGGGGACCAGGAGGATCCGGCCAACCCCCCCAGCCCCAAAGAGAGCAAGAAGAGGAAGTTGGAGGCCAACAGGCGGGAGCAGGCCTCAGGAGAGCTGGGCCCCCAGGGTGCGTCAGAGGTGGAGAAGATAGCCCTCAACTTGGAGGGCTGTGCCTTGAGCCAGGGCTCCCTAGATGCCGGGGAGGCTGAGCAGCCCTGCCCCGAGCCCCCTGCAGCCAAGGTGGCGGAGGAGGTGAGGAAGCGGAGGAAGGTGGAGGAGGAGGATGCCGCCAGGGACGAAGAGGGAGCTGCTGCCCGGGAGCATCCTGGGGCCCAGAGCTGTGGGGCTGTGGAAGGGGAAGACCCGGGAAGCCAGGCGGGGCCAGAGCAGGTTGCCCCTGGGAGTCGACCAGACGGGCCTGAGCCTGCCTCCATGAGAGCCTCAGAGGATGAGGTGGGAGGGGCGGCCCCAACACGGCCTGTCAGCCCTGGAAAGCCTTAAAGGCCTCGCCAGCCATCTTGGCCCTGCGCAGCCCCTGTGCAGGGCCTGGGGCCTGGCGCTGTATTGCTGGTTCCTCTTGGTGCCCAGCAGTGCTGGCCTCTCCCTGGTGGTCACCACAGTGGCCACCAGAAGGGCCAAGGCCCTGCCCTCAGGGAAGGCCAAGGCCTTGGAGCCTCCTTACCTCAATGTACCCCACCCGGCTCCCCCGCTGAGCCCGTGTTTGTAAGTATGGGGGAGGTCTCAGGAGGGGTCCACTTTCTTTGGTGCCACGCGAGGCCTTTTCTGAATAAACCCACTTGACTTGGAGGTGCTGTTGTGTTCCCTCAGGCTCTGCACTCTGGAATTGGTTTTGTCACACGTCCCTTTGTGGACCTTCTGTTACCGCCAAGGTCCAGGCGCCTGGCCCAGCCTGGTGCCTGTGGGCCTAGCAGCCGCACAGGTCCCCAGGTGCAGGCGCTGCCCCGGCCAGCCATGTCCCAGCCTGCCGTGTCTGTCCTCAGGGTCTTCCTGAGCCCAGGGGCAGCCTCGCCTCCTGCTCAGCCTGGCGACTGCCGCATCCAGGGGGCTGAGGTGCTGCAGATAGACCTGGGGCCTGGCGATGCCCGGCTCTGCCTCCCTGCACCCACTCCTCCACCCTGGTGCTGTTTCCCCAGGGCTCCTGGCCTAGGGGGCTCAGGCTGATTGAGGGGACAGCTCAGCTCCCAAGGGACCATAAACCTGCCTTTGGGCATAGTGGTGGAGGTCGAGCACAGCAGGCCCAGCATGGAGAGAAACCAGCGCTAAATGGTGCAGAGCGACACTTCAGTGGGGCCCTTTGATGTCTGGTGCCCAGGGAATCTTCCCACCTCTGAGGGGTGGTGCACCTGCCCATAGACTTAGAGGAAAGCAGTGTTCCCAGAGGGAGGAACCAGCTCCAGGTGGGTATCAGAGAGGCCGGCACGCTCCCTGCTCCAGCCAGCAAGGGCTGAGTAGAGGGGGGAGTGGCTGTGTGACAGGGCCAAGACTAGGGTGGGGAGGTCACGTGGGCCCTGTGTGCCCGACCACTGTCCTCACGGGAGACGAAGGCTGCTGTGCTCCCTGAGCTCCCCATCGGGGCCCTGCTTGGCTGCATCCGGGCACAGGAGTGCCTGCACCTTAGGGAAGCTGTTCCCAAGGCCTGAGGTTGAAGGGACTGCTTTGAGGTCCTCCTCTACTCCTGCAGGCTTAGCTACCCCACCCTTGTCACGTGACCTGTCTCTGAAGCCGCTAGTCCCAGATGTCGGGGACTCTAGCAGGCCTGACCAAATACCACGCACTCACACCTCTGAGGCAATTTCCAGGGTGCTAGGGGCCCAGAGCAGCTGACTGCAGCTGACTGATGAAGGAGTCTTTCCCGTTAACCATCCTGGGCAGAGGCAGAGTGGCACCTTCCCACCTTGGCTGCTCTGTATGCCCTCCATCCGCTTCCTCGGTAATTCCCACCATCTCATCTCCGTGGTCAGTTCTGCCTTGGGAGTTGCAGCCCCAGCCACAGGCTGCAAGCCCTAAGGTAGCATTTCCTTGAGTGCCAAAGAGTCACAGAGGCAGCCCCGCCCTGCCGGTGTGGTGAACCCTGTAAGCCATTTGGTCCTTGAGCAGTGCCTGGGTGCTGTCATCCTGGGGTCCTGTCACACATCCCTAAGTTTCCTGTTCAGCCTGTAACCCCAGCCCTTGGAAGATTTTTTTTTTTCCGGTACTGGGGATTGAATTCAGGACCCTGCGCTTGCCAGGCAGGCACTTATTCTACTGAACTATCTCCCTGACCCATCCCTTAGAAGATTGAGGTGAAAGGATTGTCAGTTCAAGCCTAGTCAGGAGTACATACCCAGACCCCTCAAACCCCTTCTGTTCCTGCTACCCGAGACCTGGCTGCTGCTCCCCTCTTGCCCAGGGTCACTGTTTTGCCCCCATGGAGGACAGCAGTGCCAGACAAGAGTGGCTTTCCCAGGTGACTGCCCCAGACAGGTCCCTCAGGACAGCTCAGGCTTAGGATAGTG